>JACAXG010000110.1:1475492-1493503 GCA_018881555.1 Amblyornis subalaris
TGRYTRKKTTTTTTTTCCTTTTATCTTGCAGCAACGCACCTCTTGCTTTTTCCTCCAAAGTATGTTATATTAAGTTTCGTGAAGCATCRAGTGTTGGTGTGGCCCAGCATCTAACTAACACGGTTTTTATTGACAGAGCTTTGATAGTTGTRCCCTGCGCAGAAGGTTGGTATTTTAGACATTCTTCTGTAATGTTGGTGTTTGTCCTGTCTGCTAATTGTTTTAAGCTTTCTATCTAAAGAGGCAGTGCTTTGTTATTTTATTTTATTTCTGTAAAAAAAAGCCTTGAAACAAAATTGGAGATTGAATTAAGAAATCCAATTATATAGATTAAATTGAGATCCAGCATTAGAAAAAAATAGTTGATTTAAATTAGGATAATTCAATTTTCCACAGTTATTACATATTTTTTGTGAAAAGAAGGTAAAATAATACTCTTCTTTATGGTTTGTGTTGACAAGCTTATTCCCACACAAAGTTCCCTCTGAAGTCAATGGAGCACTGAAAAGATAAAACAATTTCCTGGCACTGTGATAACACTGCAGTTTGGATCAATATGTTGCCCTTGGTGTGATGTTTTGTTTTTGTTTTGTTTTTGTTTTTGTTTTTTGTTTGGTTTTTTTTAAGATAGTAATTATTTTTCAATTTTTTTAGACCAAATTCCAATTTTGTCTTGTAGACGTGATATATGCATTTGACTATTTTAAATTCATCTAATCTTACATATTTTGCATTTGTGATGATAATTGCTGTTTGAATATAAATATTTACCTGCTATTTTAATTAAAAAATGTTTAAATTTTCCCTTCTTGTTCCTGTGGAAAATATTGCTTTGTGTGCAATAAAAAGGCTTTCTTATGCATACAGGTACTCTTCTTTGATTTTAGATATCTTTAAAAATGCAGTCAACTGTACAGAATGCTTCTAGTGTAAAATATTTTTATAACTCTTAATAAAATAAAGTGCTTGGTGAATACTTAATTTACAAGTGTTCCTTTAACTAGCTTTGAGGTCCTGCTTTTACATGTGTTGAACGCAAGGTAGTTCTTATTGTTAGTATACTATCCCAGATTTGAATGCAGTTCTATGAAGCATGGCTCTACTTACTGTAGGCAGATCACTGGAGTTAGGCAGAGCCCCATTGACTTCATTGTGATCATTGTGGGAATTGAGCATCTGCCCATTCGGATCTGGATTGCCTCTTTGGACTCGAAGCATTCCAGTTGGTGGAGTGAAGCTAACTTCACATGGTAGCTATTTTGCCATGAACAACAATATTTAGAAAGATTGATCCATAAACTGCAGCAAGTCCAGAAATATCTGCTATTAACAGGAGTTTTATAACTGCAATAGTCAGGTTTTGGTTCAAAAAATACTGTTGACTTCTTGGAGTTTGTTAACAGTGGTCCCAGAGTACCATTTTTTGGCATGTTTGCCACATCATGATCTAGATAGTATGAGATTAGTGCTGCTGTAATGATGGTCTGGGGTGTTCCTAGCAAACTCTGACAAGTCTCCAAAATGTCATACTCTTAGATGATCTACAATATACTGTCTATTCTTGTAGCCTTGTTAACATGGGCATATTGACAAGTCTTTGTGAAGCCTAGATTTTTAGTTGCTTTTATGGTTTGTCTGGGGGGCTTTGGGGTTTTATTTTTGCAACTTGTTCTTAAACCACAAAGAGGATATTGCTGTATCCACTTGAAGCTTTGTAGAGGCTTTGGGTAGGCAAAATATATCAGAATAGAGTCCTTATTGAAAAATTGCCCTTAAATAATTGACTGCAAATTCTTCAGGATCTTAGTTTTATGTTTCATTGAAAAGACCTTAACACTGGTTCAGTACTGCCAGAGAGGAAAGATTGCTGCCTAATAAATGAACAGCACTTTCTCGTGTTTTTCTTGAGATCACTGCATAATATGATATGGCAACAGGCAGGTAAAGCTATGTTTTCCTGTGTCTCTTGATGGTAGACAATGAGGGGAAGGAGAATAAAATCAAAGTTCTCAAAAATCTTGTTCCAACCCTGTTTGTAGCTGACTTATTAGACATTTCTCAGAAAATGTATTACAGAAAAAGTTGTCACTGTTCCAGACCATTCTGGACCCCACAGAGATTTATACATAATTAGGCGAACAAGTGATTGGGTTGTGAGGTCAATTTTTTTTAAAGTCAGAATGCTGTTTCCATGTAACTTTCTAACAGAATCACTAATTTTAATTTGTAAAGATGTGAATTGATATAGGTTTGACTTTCTGAGAAATTTATTCTGTGGGACAAGCACGGCTTTCAAGACCATAGTGCAACATTTTTTATTCACTATGTATAATTGTTAACAGAATCAGTGGAGTGTATCTTGGGCTTTAAAAATAACAATGGCTAAATTCTACTGGAAAGTTAAATTATATCCGTGGCCAACAGTGCCAGCAATAAAATATTTTATGTGCTGAATCAAACATATAGGAGGGGTAAAATGAAACTCTGAAAACTTGGTTTTAAAAAACAGAATAAAATCTGAAATATGTAGTGTATTTAAACAGTGGTAAATGAGGAGTATGAGAAAGGAATCACTAAACAATGAAAACAATGTTAATGTTGTGACATTTAATAAACAATTTAACAAAAATAGAATTGTAAATGAATTAACATTATCAAGTTGTCAAAATATAACATTCGTTTGTATGTATCATTAGGTTTTTCTTTAAACATTATACTTTGAGAACACAAAAGTTGAAAGATAAACAAAGATACCACCCATAATAATTCTAAATTTTATGTCCACATTGTCTAGTAGATGGATTTTGACTATTAATTTGGTTTTGTATGTTTTCTCTGTGTGATATTTGTGCATTATTAGATGACTAGACTGGCCAAGGCAGACCTGTTACACTTGCCTGAGTTAGGCATTGTTTGCCATGCCACTAAACCTGCCGCCAAGTGAAAYCTTCATGGGGGAAATGAGATCGAAGTCTGGCCTGCTGAAGATGGACGCCCTGTCTCTGTTTTTATTTTATTTTGCTTTCTTTCCTTTGTTTCTTTTATTTTTTCCCGTTTTGTTTTGTTCTGTTAAATCCCTTACCCTTGTACTTGTGAACTGGTAATTCAGCTCTGAAAAATGTTTTGTAAAGGGTTCATAGTGTTTCATTTTGAAGTTGACCTGAAGCTACTTGTGGATGGTATACAGAGAATTTAGGATATGTTTAAGTTTTATGCTGTGAATTATGGATAAATTTTGTTTGGAATACATTTAAGCATCTAAATTCAACAGATGAGCACATTGTGTCAGACTGGAATAGTGAAAAATATATCAGTCTTAAGATGCATTCTTTCATATGTTATGCTTTGTGAGCTTATCTTGAAAGAGGAAAGTTGCAACTTTCTGGAGAAATTAAGTTTACAAAGTAAAATCATGATTTTTCTCTGCTATTTTTCCTTTTCTCAGCAGAGTAACTTTTAGGTTGCATGATCTGTTTAAAAGAAGGCTTTCTATTTATATCTAATATGAAGAGTTTAAAATAATTATTTCTGAAATTAAACTTTTCTGAATATTGAATGTCATGAAATATTTGTTTGCTTCTGATGAAACTTTGCTCCAGTGAGGTCACTGGCAGTAAGATTTCATCCTTTTATTTTTGTAGTTTTTAGAAAAAACTGTTTACCACTCATAAGTACAAATGCAGCCTGAAGTTTTGGTTGGAGTGTGTTATGTGAGACACATTGTCTTTTAACACTGTTATTTGTGAGAAGATTGAATCAGTTTTCTGTGTGTGTGTGTATGTGTATATTGCACTTTGACATGCTCCAGTGGTGATTATTTCAAAAAAATGTATAAAAACAGAAACTCAGGAAAAAAAGTGGTTTTTTGGTCATTTCACAGTCTCAGAAGCCTTGGCAGTTCATACTCGAGTGATTGAGATGGTTCTTATCAAGTGTTCTTATTTGTGAAATGGAAGCCCTGAAACAGAAGTGGTGGACAAGGTGGTGTGTCTATTCCTCAGGCACTGATCTTCCCAGCCAGCTGCACAGGCATCTCTTGGTTTCACTGGTTTCACCAGGCTATGCACTGCAGCTGGGAAGAGCTTTGATTCATGATCTTTGTTGGATTTGGTTGTGGCAGTTGAGGTAATTGCCAGTAGCTGTAATCTCTTTATTCACTTCTGCTAAATCCAGTAAGATTCATGAGTTGGATCACGTAGAATTTATCTTATTTCTAAGTGCACATGTTCCATTGATTTAAAATAGCAGGAAAATAATGAGGTTTTTTTCAATGCTTAGAGTAGATTGTGAACCCTTCAGTATTTTTAAAACAAGCAAACTCACTCACTGCAGAAACCCTTTTGGGGGGTGAGGGTTTACCCTATAGTTTCACGGCAAAGAGTAGGAAATTAATTTCTTCTGAGCGCTTGAGGAATAAAAATACTGTGATTAGTACTTCTTTAATGTAGATGATTCTGTTCAACCTTCAGCAGAATGGATTCTGGTACAGACGAGGTTGTCTAGGGTTCTTAATAGTGATGGTACAAAAGAAGTAGCAATCCTAGCTGTGTCCCTAGACAATGTTGGGACTATCTACATTAGCTTCTAGATTCTTTTGCGAAGTGAAGAATCAATAAATAAATGATCGTAGAACCTGTAATTTACAAAGCAGAAGAGCTTCTAAGAAATTTGTCTAAGGATGTGGTATAGATGTGGCATATTTATTTTGCCTGCTTTCCTTATTAGAAAATAAATATCTTTGCCTCATTTCCATTCAGCTTTTAAATACCATGAGTTTAAAAACCCAAACAGTTATTCTTAAACTTGTGTCCTAATTTGTTATGTCATTACCGACATATTTTATTGTAGTTTGTGGGCTTGTATCCCTTTTATAAATAAATTAATGGAGATAACACTCCAAGACTTAAAGGCTGTTATTTGGCCTTACATATTAATTTGTTTTTCAAAACTGTCTAAAGAATAGAGAAGTAAATTTGCAAGATATTTCAGGGTTTTGGGGTTTATTTTACCCACAGCAGTTTATTTTCAATAGAATTCTTAAAAAGTTTGACCTGATCTTAAAAACTTAAAACCTAGAATGGGTATCTTTTGAAAAGACAGTATCTGAAAATACAGGCAAATTTTCAGGGTTCTGTCTGTAGAGAGAGACCCTTTCTTGTTCTTGAAAATGAAATAAATGAATCTTGCTTTGTGGTTTGGAACTGACCAACTTGATTTTGTATTTAAGATAGAATTTTACATTGTTGAAAGACCAAAGTATTCTGAAAATAATGCTGCAAACTTTACAATTTATGTATGCATGCTGTTCATTCTCTGAGCTGCTATAATGGTGAACTTATCTGAAATGTTCAGTGGATTTCTTGAACAACATTTAAGCAAATTAATAATTTCCATTATTTCAGTGCTATGACCCATATACTTAGAGTTTAGGCTTTTACTTGAGTCCCTTTCTGAACCTGAGTCATTGTCTGTCTTAGTTATGTGCCTAAAGGGCTAAATGCATAAGCATTTTGTAAGTTTACCTGGTAAAGTGTGTATCGAATTGGCTGTATGTAAGTGCATACTTAAATTAGGCGTATACTTACGTACATGACTGACCAAGGATCTCAAGTAGCATGCAGACACACCACTTTAGGAGCCATTTCTGCCAATTGGATTTAATTGTGCCATGTCTCCTGATCCGTAGAAACTTGCTTGAGTATCTGGTTAATTGCAAGATGCTCACTGTTCAGACTAAGTTCTGGTTCCTTAGTTTTTTGAAAAAACTTAAGTATTTAGGTTGTCAGAAGAACTGGTACATAACTCTATGCCTAATTTGCATGCACATCTGCTGGAACTGTGTATTCGAAAGCCTATTAGTAGGCCTACATATTAGACAGGGTGTGCAACGAAGTAGCTGATACTTTTGAGCAGTCGGGCAAATCAGGTACACCTCTCATTGCATGCCTGACTTCAAAATGAGACCTGTAAAGAGTGCTCAACATTGTGATGATTACTCAGATTTATGCATGTTTTTATAAAAGCCCTGGAAGACATAATTGCACAGTTAATTCTTAAATGTTAATAATTTTCCTATTTTTCTCCCTTAGATAGCAAAATCAAGTGGTTTCTTACATGTTAAGGAGCAAGGTGTCTCAAAATTTAACATAAATAAAGTAAATATAAATAGGAAGCATGAAAAATAATGGATACTGTTATTTTATCTGTTCTGTTCCACCCACGCTACATATAAGTTAAGTTTCATTTAGATTTGTTTTGTTCTTTGGTCATATCAAACTGTAACCCAGTCTTTACTGCAGATCTGTAGAGCAGGTTTGCCACAGTTGTTTCTTTCAATTTTTTAAAGTAGTATGTTTTCTGTGGTGTCAGTTGGAACTTGTATCACTAAACGTGAACGGTGTTTTGAAACTTACCTCAAATTTTGCTTTTTGATAAGAGTATATATGAATTTTTGAGTTTTGAGTTTAGATGTTTTGTAGTTGAAACATATGCAGTTTGAATCAGAGCGGTGAACCACTGGCACAGCTTTTGTATATTCCTTGACTAATAAAACGATGTTCAAATACAAGCATTTACTTTATTAAGGTCCATGGGGTTCTACCGAAGGGCTCAGTTGGCTAGCATATATACAGTTATGCCAGTAATTCTGAACAGATCATAAATACCTGGTGTAATTAGAACTTCTTTCAGTAGTTTTTTGGTTTAGTGGTTAATGTTTGTACCAGTTTTAATCCCTTTGCATTTCAAATTTAAGATGAAAATTTAATTGTAATCGTAATTGTTTAACTATTAAATATTTTGATTTTTTGAGATTTTTTTGGGGGTTCATTTAGTAGTGTAATCATGGCTAACATTTAATGAAACCTGCATTTAATTCAGATTAGTTATTACTTAAACTTTTAGCATGACAGGAGGATTATAATCAGATTGAAATAGCAGGAAATACCTGTTTTGGGAAAATAGAGCATTCTTAGCTGATCAGTTATTGATTTTCTTTGATCTCAGTAAATTTAGAGCTAACTTACAAGTTTCAGATAAACTGAGGTGACTTAAAATGTGAGACAGTACAAATCTAAATTTTTTCTGCTCTTCCCTCCTCCGCCTTCACTTGTAGTGTGTAATGTGTGCAGTCACAGTCGTTCAGTAGTTTATTATTTTGTTTTATTTATTTTTACATTCTAAGTAGGTAGCACCAGAGGAATAAAGAAAAGCACAAATTTCAGTCAGCACATACTTTGTTTTTTTCTTTTCCTTTTTTTTTTAAATTTTTTTTTTAGTTTTCTTTCTTTTACTGATTTGGTTATTTGCCATTTCTGGGGATTAAACTTTAAAAAATGTTCTTCTTTTCTGTATCTGATGTTCTGTGTGCTATTAGTGATGCAGCCAACACGAACGGTTGTCATGTGTAAAACARCTTTCGATCACCGTGAAAACACCGCCCTGGGAAAGCGTCCATGCTTGATATCGTTTGGTTCATGAACRTTAAGTTTCCAGTACAGGTGACCCATAGCTCCAAGTGTTAAATAATTGTGTACATTATTCAGTTTTTAAAATAATAATCCAGTAATGAGATTGCTAGTCTTTGAAGTTTTGCTCACTTTTGTTTTTCCTAATAGAGCAGGGTAAAGGGAAAAACTTAAGTTTTTTGTTTCTTTGTAAGGATCTGGTAGATAGATTCATTGTTATTTATTACATTTTTAAATGCAAGGGTAATTGTAAAATCATAGAAAGAGTAACATCTGTMTAGTGTTCCAACTCTGTGTAACACTTTCATTTGCTTCTTCAGGTAAAATCCCAGATGAAGCCAAAGCCCTCTCTCTATTGGCGCCTGCTCCTACTATGACAAGTCTGATGCCTGGTGCAGGGTTGCTTCCTATACCTACACCAACCCCTTTGACTACGGTAAGTAAAATTCAATTTCTGTTTGACTTCTGGTTTCCTCTATTCTTGGTAGCCTTTTCTGTGTTAAGACACTAAGAACTAAACTATCTGGTCCACAGATGTTGCAGTGAGGGTTTAGCTGTGGTGACTCTTCTGAAGATTGATCAGAAGATGTCCATGCGCTGCCTTTCCTGGGTTTTTCTTTCAGATTATTATTTTGCAAAATAGTGGGTAAATACTGGTTTTGGTGGTTGTTCATTTAAATTGCTGTCCTACCCTATAGAGCTGTTAATTTGGTCCAGTGGTAGTGCTATCCACTGCCGAAATTTTGTTAAAACCTAATAGTTACATTGACACCATTCTTCAGAATAATAAAAGCTGCAGTAGGGGCTTTTACATGATACCTCTGTGGCAAGATTTTTGACTGTTTGTCTAACAATGTTTTCACTACAAAAAGTAGAGGAGCTTGGTTTTGCCATGTTTGCTTAGTTCCCTTTTGCCTCTGTAAGCCTTTCTTGACATCAGGACCTGCTGTGGCTTGTTGAAGAAAAATGTACAGTTAAAACAGAGTAGTTTTTTCTCTTACATAAAATTACTGATGGCTTGTTAAGAATTTCCTACACTTTTCAGAAAATTTGTTACTTGAAAAGGCAGCGGCTTTTTGTGTAGAGAAAATTCAAACCAGCAACTCAGTGTACCAATTTTGTACCGATTTTTAAGTTACTTTTTATAACATTTTGCAGGAGAGATTTCCATTTCCAGTTCCAAACATGAAAGCTGTATTTTTCTCATTCTCTAGGAGTGAGGGGAAGAACTTAGACTGAATGTCGTTTGCATTTCCACTGTAATTAATCTTGGCTTAGGTGATTAATTTGTCAAAAACATGCCTTATGTGTCCCTTTAAAGGCCCTGAGCACTGGAAATTCCCTTCTTTCCGTGCTGGGCAAGGTCTCAGCCGTTCCGCATCTAGTCCAAATATGGTTGTGTTAAAAAAATAAGAATGTTAGCAGTGTCTGAAAGTATCTTACTCAATTTGATTGACTCTAAGCATTAGAGCTTGTAAGTTTTGTGATTAATATATATCCCTGGCCAGACCTCTTTGATAAGATGTTAACTGATAACCCACAGAATTGCTTAACTATGGAAGCTTATTTCTGGGTAGACTTTCCTTCTGTAAAAAAACCTGCCACACTGTGACCTTAAAATTCGAGGTATTATATTCATTAGATCTATTTTTACAGAAATACGATCAAGGCGGACAAGTATTAAAAAGTGAAATATCTTTCACGAGCGCTTGGTTGCAGAGTGTATTCTATGTTTGTGTTTTCCAGCTTGGCGTTTCACTTGGTACTTTAGGGGCTATACCAGCAGCAGCATTGGACCCTAACATTACAGCACTGGGAGAAATACCACAACCACCAATAATGGGAAATGTGGATCCATCCAAAATTGATGAAATCAGGAGAACAGTCTATGTTGGAAATTTGAATTCCCAGGTAGCCTTTTTTCCCCCTGTGTTGTGGAAATGCTAACAGAAGGTGTGCAAATGTAATTTATGTACATGTTAAATAGTTTCCATTAGTTAGTGACAACATGAATTTAAACAAAAACCCCTAAAGTTTTTTGCTTATTCATGATATTTTGAATTTTGAATGCTGCTGTGCCAGTCAGATCAGATCAGGCTCTGGAACTGATTCTGTCAGAATACCAGAGAAATCTACTGTAGCTGAATTAAAGAAATGTATTTCTAATTGTGTCTGTGTTGATGAAATGCACACCTGGGTTGTTTTAGATGAGCAAACCTCAGAAGTCATGAGATCATGGTAGCTGTCCCCCACAGTGTGGTGCAGTTGCATAGGTACAGTAAGATGGAATCTTGTGTCCTACTGGATGTTGCAAAATTAGCATAAATGCCTTTCAGTCAGCAACTTGCTTTTTCACCAGGTGGTTGAATTAATTGAAAAATATTTGGTTTTGACTGATAGCAATAGAAGTATTACATTTTGGGATTTTTTGACTGCCGAAATAGCTACTGCGCGTAAAAGTACTATTGATCATCATAAAATAAAACAAACTGGAAGCTAGTAGAAAACCAGATAAATCTAAGTTCTTTAATCTTGTTTGGATTATTTTGTTTTAATTCATCAACAGTCACAATCAGTAGCTTGGAAACAGGCATGTAAAGAAATTTCTCATCAGTTATTTCAGATGGGTTGCCTGAAAAGTGCAGAATCCCATGTAAATTTTTTTTCTTTTTTTTTTTGTCTAGATGAAGGACTAAGGGCTTGTGGCTGCAGTATTTAAAATTGTGGAATATTCTTCAGATTAATGGAAGAAAAAGTACATGTCTTTAAGTCTTGAAGTGTAACATTACAAAATTCACGTCCCCTTTGTAGTAATGCTGAGATATCATTGCAAAATCTGTAGCTCTTATACTACATCGTATATTAGATAAGTGGTTTTCATTGTATATTTTACTTCATCTGGGCTCTTCAACTCTTTCTAGACTACAACAGCAGATCAGCTGCTTGAATTCTTTAAGCAAGTTGGAGAGGTCAAATTTGTGCGAATGGCAGGTGATGAGACGCAGNAGTTCCCTTTTGCCTCTGTAAGCCTTTCTTGACATCAGCAAGCTGCTGTGCCCTAATCAGGGAGAATTCTGGAAACAGTAAGTCCTACTTCAAAAAATTTGGCTTAATGTCACTAACCCAATGTTATTTGAAGATGAAAGTCCTCAGTCTTCCAAACATATTGCAGTAGTGTGTGTATTAATGTTGTTACTGGTACCATCCTGGATTTTTGACTCATACTGAGGGTGTCCTGCAGATTCTCAAACCTATCTGTATGTCCTGGGTAACCCAAAATGTTAATGTATTTCATATCTATCTGTGCCCAAAATTATTACTGTCTCTTTAAGACCCGGCGGCCGAAAAATGGACCGGTAGGGCAGGGGCTGGGGGGTGCCCCAGGCTTTTTAGAAGTCGGAGCACTCAGGCAGAGCTCTCTCTTGTCTCTTGCCTCTCTTGCCTCTTGGCTTTTGTCATAGAGCTGAGGCAGCGTGGGCAGAGGCTCCCCTTTGGGTTTCTTTTGGTTTTTTTTCTTTGACGGTGTTGCTTCAGGCATTTTTTTCTGAGAGGCTGCGTTTTGCGGTCCTGGACTGCCTCAAGGCAAATTCTGCGAGTGCCTGACTACAGCTGCAGCATCGCGCCAAGAACAACAGAACAGCCCTGCTCCATACGGTCACCCCACCCGCCAGCAGTGCCCAGTCGAAATGGGAAGGCACGGAGTCTGAGTCACCCCAGCCAGCTGCTTGCCGTCCTCTGCTGAGGAGAAGGCGAAGTCCCTCCACAAGTCCTAGATGTTGACCGAGCTCCAGCCGCTGGAGTGTGCCAGCTGCTTTTTGCTGATGGAGCTGCCGCCACTGGAGAGGGGGGAGGGGCTACTGCCATCTTTGTCTTTGTCTCTCTCCACGTGGTCGTCTGTGGAGGGTGCCATCTTGGGGGGGTGTGGTTACTCCTCCATATTGAGTTTCTCTTTGTTCCTGGGCAGTCCACAAGATTTCAGCAAGTTTGTAACTAGTGACTATTACTGTTATTTTCTGCCTGCTGCTCTTTCAGGTTTTTTAGTAAACTGTTATTTTTTCACTTGTATCTACTCGTATTCGTTTCTCCTTTGTTATAAACGAACGCATAGGCCGAAATTTTAGTAATGTAATATTGAATATTTATTAGTAAAACAAAGGCAAACACAGCGCTGGGCGCTTGGCAAATCTTGCCAGAGGCGCGGTTCCATTCATTTTACTGTGAGTTTAAGTACCTTTTCGGACTGTTGCATATTCATTAGGCCCAAAAGGTAATTTACACTTCACTCAATTCCCCCCTTCCTGATTCCTGCCCACCCCTCCACCAGCGCGACGCCTGTCCGAGGATGGTGGACGTCTTGTGTTATTCCAGGATTAGAAGTATCTGTCTTTCTTCTTGATTTGTAGTTGACACTTCCTCTGGGAGATGTGAGTTTTCGGTGCGATAACAGCCTCCTTGAAATTCTTGTGAGATCTGGTGGGATAACAAACTCCAGGATGTACGCAGTTTATCTTTTGTGGTCTTGAATTGTCTTGTTAGCTTAAAGATATTTATTACCATGTTTTGTTAGCTTAATGATATTTAGTACCATGTATCCGTTACAACTATTTCAAAGTTACCATTCACTCTAGTCTTGTTTCTACTTAGCTATATTTTATTATTTCTACATACTATATTTTACTATTTCTACATAGCACATTATCATTGGTAAATGTTAAATTCATATATGCGAAAGCCAACATTACCATTCACTTATCCATTACAGCAATATTTGCCAGAGGCGCAATTCCATTCATTTTACTGTGAACTTAAGTACCTTCTCAAACTGTTACATATTCATTAAGCCCAAAAGGTAATTTACACTTCACTCAACTTCCCCCTCCCTGATCCCTCCCCCCCCTTCCGCCAGCTCGATGCCGTCCCGGGTCCTCGGGTCCTCTGGATTATTTCAGAATTGGAAGGGGCTGTCATCCTCCTCTGGTATAACTTAATTTGTAGCTGACACTTTCTCTGGGAGGTGTAAGTTTTCGATGAGATAACAGGCTTCCTGAAATTCTTGTGAGATCTGGTGAGATAGCAGACTTCCCGATGCATGCAGTTTATCTTTTTTGTTGTCTTGAATTGTCTTGTTCTCTGGTTCTGTAGTTTATTAGATTTATTACCATGTATCCATTACAACTATTTCAAACTTACAATTCACTCTAGTCTTGTTCCTACTTAACTATATTTTACTATTTCTACATAGTACATTATCATTGGTAAATGTTAAATTCATATATACGAAAGCCAACATTATCATTCACTCATTTACCACATCCTTATTGGTGGAAAGGGATTGGCTAAAACTCTAAGGGGAGGTAACTAATTTTAAAGTGTCCACCTCTTGAATTGTCTTAAACAGACATTGTACTTAAATGATTCCTCATCTGTCTCCATGACCAGAAACATTATTCCCACTCTCATATTCTTAGATGATACTGATCATCATCCTAAAAGAAATGAATTCCTTCCTTCCTTCCTTCCATAAAAACATTGATTTAACCAAGTTCGATTTCTTCTGCACTATTTCAAAAACCTGCACAGAGGTCACTATCCTTTTTAAAGGTTGTGGTCCCAGAGCTGTTTTAAAGTGTGCAACTTATATAATGAAATAGTGTACCCAAAGTCACCAGTTAGAGGTTTAGGCTAATTCTGTTTATGGTTCATAACTGTCACTGTATGAGAGACATTGGATGACACTGAAAATAATTTTTAGTTCACAAGAATGTTGGCTTTTTTTGGTCTTAAAATATGTGAAGTAATAGTTTGGGTATTTAATGAAAAAAATGTGTTTACTCATGTTTTCACTGCATAATTGTTGGTAATAAACCCTAAATAATCATGGAATCATTTAGGTTAGAAAAGACCTTTAAGATCATCAAGTTCAACCATAATCCTAACACTGTCAAGTCTACCACTAAACCATGTCCCCAGGTGCCACGTCTACCCATCTTTTATATAGCTCCAGGGATGGTGACTCAACCACTTCCTTGGGCAGCCTGTTCCATTGCTTGACAACCATTTGGTGAAGAAATTTTTCATAGTATCCAATCTAAACCTCCCCTGGTGCAACTTGAGGCCATTTACTCTCATCCTATCACTTGTTACTTGAGAGAAGTGACTGACACCCACCTCACTACAACCTCCTTGCAGGTAGTTGTAGAGAGTGATAAGGGCTCCCCTGAGCCTCCTTTTCTCCAGGCTAAACAAACCCAGTTCCCTCAGCCACTCCTCATAAGACTTGTGCTCCAGCCCCTTCACCAGCTTTGTTGCTCTTTGGATGTACTCCAGCATCTCAGTGTCTTGTCGTGAGGGGCCCAAACCTGAACACAGTATTCGAGGTGTGCCCTCACCAGTGCCAAGTACAGGGAGAGGATAACTTCCTAGTCCTGCTGGTCCCACTATTGCTGATACAAGCCAGGATGCCATTGGCCTTCTTGGCCACCTGGGCACAGGCTGGCTCATGTTCAGCCAGCTGTTGACCAACATCCCCAGGTCCTTTTTTGCCAGGCAGCTTTCCAGCCACTCTTCCTCAAGGCAGTAGTGTTTCATGGGGTTGTTGTGACCCAAGTGCAGTACTCACAACTTCACCTTGTTGAATCTCATACAGTTGGCCTTGGCCCATCAATCCAGCCTGTCCAGATCCCTCTGTAGTACCTTCCTACCCTCCAGCAGATAAACACTCCCACCCATCTTGGTGGCATTGTCAAACTTGCTGAGGATGCACTTGATCCCCTCACCCAGAGCATTGATGAAGATAGAGATATTAAACAGGACTGGTGTAATAGTGGTGTTTAGAGACATTTTGTTTCTAAACTAACCATCTAAGGTAAATTCACTTTGTTTTTCTATACATATTTAATAAATTATCTGTGAATTTTAGAATATCAAAGAGGAAGTCAAGCTGTATAATTTTAGTGGGTTGACCTTAGCTGGGTGCCAGGTGTCCACCAAGCCGCTCTACAACTCCCCAGCTGGACAGGGGAGAGAAAATAAGAACTCATAGGTTGAGATAAGGCAGTTTACTAAAGCAAAAGCAAAAGTTTGCATGTGAACAAGCAAAGAGAAAACAAAGTTTGTTCTCTACTTCCCATCAGTGAGCGATGTTCAGCCACTTCCCGGGAAGCAGGTCTCCAGCATGTTTAGCAGTTGCTCTGGAAGGCAAGCATTGTAAATAACGAATGCACTCCCTTCCTCCTCCTTTTCTTAGCTTTTCTATCTGAGCTGATGTCATATGATATGGAATATCCCTTTGGTTAATTTGGGTCAGCTGGCCTAGTTGTGTCCTCTCACAAGATCTTGCCCACTCCCAGCCCCTTGATGGGGGGAGATGTTGAGACAGTGTTGATGCTGTGCCAGTGCTGCTCAGCAGTAGCCAAAAGACTGGTGTGTTATCAGTAGCTTTCTAGCTACCAATGCAAAGCACAACACACTGAGGGCTGCTATGGGAACATGAACTTCAGCTCAGCCACACACAATACAATAACTGTTCAATAAGAAAAGGATGATTTCAAGTAAAGAGTAGTTTTGTTACATAAAAAAAACTGACTGGTGGCTTGTTGAGAATTTCTAACACTTGTTAGAAACTTTGTTTGCTGGAAAGGCAGTTGTTTTTTGGGTGGAGGAAATAAAATTCAAACCAGGAACTCAGCAGACCAATTTAGTAATCATTTTCAAGTGACTTTTTTAATAACATTCCCCAGGAGAAATTTCAATTCCCAATTCTGGGACCTTACAGTTTAAAGTCTTACCTATATTAATTAGATTTGTTTTTACAGAAATGCACAAGGAAGGCAAGTATTAAAAGGTGAAGTGTCTCCTCCTAGTGCTTGATTGCAAAGCATATCCTATTTTTATATTTTCCAGCTTGGTGTTTCACTTGGCACTTTGGGGGCTATACCAGCAGCAGCATTGGACCCTAACATTACAACACTGGGAGAAATACCACAGCCACCAATTATGGGGAATGTGGACCCATCCAAAATTGATGAAATTAGAAGAACAGTCTACGTTGGAAACTTGAATTCACAGGTAGCTTTTTTGGTTTTTGTTGGCAATAATATTGGAAGATGCAGAATTGTAATTTGTGAATTACAATCTTACATTTTAAGAGTTTTCATTAGTTGATGCCAATAGAAATTTAATAAAAAAAAATATTCTTTTTGGTTACTAGAGATATTTCAAATTCTTGAATGCTCTTTTGCCAATCAGATCAGACCAGACTGTGGAATTAATTCTAGCAGGAAACCAGAGAAATCACACTGTAGCTGAATTCAAGAAACATACTTATGATTGTTTATGTTGATCAAATGTCCAGCTGGGTTATATTAGCTGAACAATGCCTCAGAATTTGTGAGAGCATGGTAGCTGTCCCCCCACAACACTGTGCAGTTGCTTAAGTACAGTAAGAAGAAATTATTTGTCCTAGTAGAAGTTGCAAAGTTAGCATAAATACATTTGAGTTGCTCTGACAGGAAAGTTTGGGTCTGTCAGAAATTTCTTTTTCAGCAATTGATTGAATTAATTGAAAAACAATTTGATTTTGACTGATGGAAATATAAGTATTTGATTTTCATGGTTTTTGACTGACAAAGTAGCTACTAGAGTATAAAACTACTATTGATCACAATAAAATAAAACAAGCTTGAAACTAGTAGAAAAACAGTTAAAAGTGAAGTCTTGTAATACTGTTTGGATTTTTTTTAATTGATCAGAATTGACAATCAGTATCTTGGACATAAGTGCATCATCAGTTATTTCAAATAAATTGTCTGAAAAGTGCAAAGTCCTGTACAAGTGCTTTTTTAACCTAGATGTAGGACTTCAGGGCTCATGGTGGCACTATTTTAAATTGTAGTATATTTTTTAGATTAATGGAAGAAAAAAATACCTTTCTCTCCTAAAGTGTAACATTACCAAATTCATGTCACCTGTGTAATGATGATGAGATGTCTTTCCAAAATCTGCAGCTGTTAGATTATCTGATATGTTGGATAACTGGGTTTCATTATATATTTTACTTCAGCTGAGCTCTTTGACTCTTTCTAGACTACAACAGCAGATCAGCTGCTTGAATTTTTTAAGCAAGTTGGAGAAGTCAAATTTGTGCGAATGGCGGGTGATGAGACGCAACCAACACGATTTGCTTTTGTGGAATTTGCAGACCAAAATTCTGTACCTCGAGCTCTTGCCTTTAATGGAGTTATGTTTGGAGACAGGCCACTGAAGTAAGAAATTATTTATCCATATGAATATTGAATGAGAGATTTCTTAGTATCCTTATACATTTATGACTCTGATGTGCAGGAAACTGCTGTGATTAATATTTTTTCAATGTAAGGACCTATTGTTAGTAAACTGGAATGCTTTTATGAACTCAAATTTCAAGGCTGGACATAACTTTTTTCCAAGAAGAATATGGTTGGCATTGAATAAGATATTTCTACATCTAATCTTGAATTTGTGAAAGCCATAACAGTGAGAGAATCTGCAAAGTCCTTTGTACTAATTAAGCTTTATATATGATGTGTATGTAATTAGTGGGTATTAATGTAGAAATTTGATCTGAAATAGATTTCTAGATTTCTACTAGAAAATATTTTAGCCCAGAAAGAAATATTGTGCCGCAATTATTTAAGTCATAAGCTTTGAAAGCAATAAAAGACATTTCAGACATGATGAGTGTTAGGAAAAATCTGTAGTTTTGCTGAATTTCTAAGGTTTTAATCGTAAGTTGAGATGTTTTCCTTTCATATTTTCTATTCATTTGCCCTGTTCAGTTGTTTAAGAATAAAGGTTATTATTTTTCCTTACTTTAGAATAAATCACTCCAATAATGCAATAGTGAAGCCTCCKGAAATGACACCACAAGCTGCTGCCAAGGAACTGGAAGAAGTGATGAAGAGAGTAAGGGAAGCCCAATCTTTCATATCTGCTGCTATTGAGCCAGGTAGGTATGTTTATTACCTAATAGACATGTTCTGTGTGTACCTTGACACATGCTTTTAAGAGCACCTTCAAACACAGGAAAAGGGTACTCAAAGGTGAGCAATATGTATGTGGGAAAAACAAAAGAAAATAATCAAAATTGTTTTCATGCAACAAAACTGGAATGAAGCTGACTTTATTTCATCATC
This sequence comes from Amblyornis subalaris, assembly GCA_018881555.1. Lineage (NCBI taxonomy): Eukaryota > Metazoa > Chordata > Aves > Passeriformes > Ptilonorhynchidae > Amblyornis > Amblyornis subalaris. The sequence goes on from JACAXG010000110.1 coordinate 1,493,131, forward strand.
TCTTATTTTCAGATACACGCTCACTGAATGTTTTCAAAAATGCAAAGTCGATACTAAATTAATATTTAATGTTGGTGCTTTTAAAGTTCAAAGTACTTATAAACTTTAAAAATGCTTTATATTTTAATTTCTATTCAAGCACCCCTTAATACCATAGTTTCATGATTATAGCAAGCTAGTGTGCTGCTGAAAGCAGCAATATTATGCTTTTCTTTGGCAGGTTAATTTTATCACTGTGCTATTCTCTTTTTCATACTGCCTCAAGACTATATGCATCCTCATAGCAAATGGGATCAGAGAATGAATCTGGGATAAAWSTTAACATATTGTAAWGRACTTYTTTYMWTCMRRWTTGTTYCCYKRTYCCYKKTWA
>JACAXG010000110.1:1495473-1731505 GCA_018881555.1 Amblyornis subalaris
ATGTTTKSTAMWTACTTTGAAATATTAGGTACCTTTTTAATGCAGGAAGAACCGTTTGGTCACTTCTTTGTTGCTTATTTCTTTGCTATATCTCTAACTCAAGGCATAACTGAAAAAACAACTTATTTTTGTGTAACAATGCAATAATTTCAGTACTATCTTATATTGACACAAACCAAGTGGGATTTTAGAAGATAAAACTTTTGTTTTTCAAATGTGGAATACTTGTGCTTTAAACAGATGTTGGTTATTATATTGTGTTATGTTTTGTTAAATTGTTTAATATTGCTACTCTCAGTTTTAAGAACAAGCTGAAGGAAAGCCAGTCTGACCTGTTGAGGCAGCTTCATGCATAAGAATAATCTATCCTTACTGCTTCCCTGTTTTACTGTTTTATATAACATCATTTTCATCTCTGTGATATAAGATTTACTCAAGGTTGTGCTTTGATTTACTTGGAATTAATTGGCCCTGCAGTTCATTTGTTATTTCTCTGCTGGCAAGGAGAACAAAGCTATAGGTAAAAAAATGGCTTTCTCTCCTCTTGGTATATATTAAACTGTGTCTTGAGATACAGAAGATAGGTGCAGCTGTTATTTTTTGTGCCTCCCAGTTCTTCAGAATTTACTGAGTAATATACATGATCTTTCTGTCTTCGGTAAGTTAAACTTCATGGTACCTTAGCCTCTCAAGCAAAGTATGCAGTGATGTGGTTTTTTGAAACTTAATGTGCAAATTCAGCTGTTTAGTTTTGCTTTCCTGCAAAAAAGGATCTTCCAAAAATAGGGAGTATTTTGGAAAAAAAATTAAAAGTGCAGTTTTCTTCATCAAATCTGCATAAGACTTTGGTTTTTTAATCAGAATATCTGCACTTTATTTGCATTCCTTATTTATCATGTAGTAAATGCTCATTCCTTTCCTCGAGAATTCTTGTAACTGAAATCCATGCTAATAAATCCTTTCATCTGAAGAGGTAACTTGAGTAAAAGCTGTACCACAGATTGTCAGGGGGTTTTATTCATTTAAATTATACGGGTGGAGAACAAAGCAAAAAGGGACTGTTGCAGCCAAAGTCATCTTTCTTTAGTGACTAAGACTTCAGTAAGTGAATGGGCCTGGAAAGGAAATGCAGTGTAACTAGTTATTTTTACAAGCTGCTAGAAATTGTTAATCAGAGATTTTATGCAGTTTCATTTTGTAAGGACAGCTGATGTAAATGATATTAACTTATATTTTCTAGATTTATGGAGATTATTATGAAACACGGATATAACTTAAAGGGTTCATTGTTTCAAAGTAGAACATGTACACCTGGTGAAGCATAAAGTACCTGTATTTGCAAAAACGTTTGCAGACAGTATGTTACTAAGGTGTAATTCTTTATATAATACTATGTGGTCATGCAGCACATGCTGTCATTTTGTTGGTTGACCTCATTTGTAAAAAGGTCCAATACTAAAATATTTTTCTTCTGGCATTCTTCATGCAGAAGTAGATCTGGCAACAGATCTCTCTCAAGACACAAGGACAGACGCAGATCCAGAAGTCCCCTGAAAAAACGGTCCAGATCTATGGAAAGGCGGAAATCAAGAAGTCGCTCTCGTTCTCGGTGAGTTCACAAAATGATACTGTTAGCTCACAGTAGAGTTGTTTAAAAAAAATTAACAAACCTTTTAGATAAGCTTAAAAGGTGGAATCTCATCTGTGGGACAAAAGGACAGAAAGTAAATTTTAATGCTGAACATAATAGTCTTGGCTAGGATAGAGTTAATTATCTTTCTTGTAGGCTGTATGGTGCCTACAGGGGTTAAATGATCACACTGAGGCACCTGAAAGTTGATAGTCTAGTCTACGTTTACATTAACATCCAGGCTGACTGAAGACAGGTAACTTTGTCAAACTACAACCGATAGTTCAGGAATATTCTGTGTACCTTGTGTAATCCACAAAAAAAATGGATAATGCTTGTTTGATGTGTATCTCTTGAGAAGGTTGAATTCAGGCTGACCTTGATCCTGTACTTTGAGAACACGTATAAAGTTATTGTGCATGAGCTTTTATTTTCACCTTTGACTTTCTCATATGTCAAACATCAGGAACAAATGCATGTGTCTGTTATATGGCTTATATGTATTTCAGGATGTAATACATATGTATTTTGTCTAGTCTATTAGTTTTCATGTCTGATCATCTAATTATTGAACTGTGAAATTCTAACAAGATAATAGCATAATTTTCTAAGGATGAAGTAGTTAATAAGCTCAAACCAAAAGTGCCTGTGAAAATAGCTTCATGAATAGAAGTGCTGGTGCTTTCTTTGTTTCATTTCTGTAATTCCCCTGATTCATTTAAAGGGAGCTTTGTACTTAGGTTGTGCAGTTGCCTCTTGTTCTTTGAGAAAAGAAGTTTTGTGGGAAACAGAACTGCAGATCTGTGGACCTCTGTGGAAACAAAACTAGGCTATGTAGCCAGCTGGGTTTTATTGGTGGGTCCTTTTGATTGTCTGTTCCTGTTGTCTGGAGCTTCTTGAGACATCTGCTCACTGCAAGGGACAAGTCCAGTGAAATCTCTGTGATAAGTTAACTGGAAGGCATTTCTTTGGAGGTTGTAAGGCTGGTATTTGCAGGAACTGTGTGTTTCATCTTCACGATGTTACATTCCTTCTCTGAGGCTGCTAAAGAAGTACTTGCCCAGAACCTGATGGGAGTCAAAGTTGTCAGGTCACAGAGCATACAACGATCTGCTGTTGATTAGTAGTTGAGAAGTTATAGCCAAACACTTACACAGTTTGAGGAACGTTTGAGTGCTTAGGACCTTTCACGTGTGAAGGAGTCTCTTTTAGAATCTGTGAAAATTTAGAATAGGTACCGATACCAGTAGATACCGTAACTTCTGTCAGTCTGGTTCTCCTTGACACTATAAGACCTGGTAATCAACTTTTCCTCTTGTGCTTTCTCCTGTTTCTCTTTCTGAACGATTGTTCTTTTGTCATGTGTCTCTAGAAAGGAAAGATGAAGTCTTGCATTTTCAAATAATCCTATAGTCAAATGAAGTCTTCTAACCAAAGTTGTGACCTAATTAGTTCTTGCTTGGCTTCATGACTAGAACATCAGATAGAGTTTTCCTCACTGCTCTTTTTATGAACATTTATCATTTTTCCTGTGCCAAAGAAGCTGTTTCTCTCGCTTCTATTTTTACTGTATTAGAAAATTTTCAATAATTTTCCAATTCCTACTGACATTACAGGTGGTTGAATTGTCTGGGTTGAGTTTTGATCTTATATTTGCCTTTTGAGGGAACCTGGTGACATTTTATCCATGTTTTCTTTTTATTTCTATGTATTAATTGTTGTTGGATTTGCAAGCAGTTCAAGGATATCTGTGTGAGAGAAAACTGTAGACTATAAAGACTTCTGTCAGTCAGCTGTCATTATTCACTTGGCATTGATTAAATCTGAAGGCCATTTTATGTTGATACACTTTTAGTGAAGAGTGGGTTTACAGATTGCAGAGTTTGTCTTACTCCTGACAAAATACAGAAAATTTATATATGTATAATTACATAATTGTGAGGTGAAGAGACGCATTCTCTCCAAGCCTAATAACATCACTCGGGAAGGTAGTGGTTTGATTTGATTTTGATCTCCCCTTCTCCAATTTGGTTTCCAAATTTTTCCTAGCTATATATAGCTATATATTTGTAGCTATATATAGCATTCCCTCATTGTGAACAGGGGTGAAAAATTAAAATATTGAAGAATTACTATTTTTCAACAGAGATGCACAGTTTATCTTGATGTATACTAAAAAGTTAGTTTCATTTTAATTGGAAAGTTCAAAGATGAATTAATGGGTTTGTGTTTGGCTTTTCACAGGGACAAGAAAAGAGACAAAGAAAAGATCAAGGAAAAAGAAAAGGCCAAAGAAAAGGGGAGAGACCAAGACAAAGAGAAGGAGAGAAACTGGGACAGAGACAAAGAAAAGGAAAGAGAACGAGATAAAGAGAGAAATAGGGAGAAGGACAAGGAGAGAGATAAAGAGCGAAGCAAAGATAGAGAGAGAGCCCGAGACAAAGACAGGGACAGGGACAAGGATAAAGACAAAGATAAGGACAGGGACAAGGAGAGGGAAAAGGAGAAAGATAAAGATAAGGAAAAAGACAAGGAAGAGGTAGATCAGAACAAAGAAAAAGAAGATACTGAGAAAGAAGGAGAGAAAGACAGAGAGAAGATTAAGGACAAGGAGGGAGATAAGGACAAAGGAGGGGACAAAGAGAAGGACAGAGACAAGGAAAAGGAAAAAGATGGGGATAAAGAGAAGGAGCGAGAAAAAGAGAGAGATGATAAAAAGAAGAAAGATAAGAGATCCAGAACACCCCCAAGAAGCTATAGCTCTTCAAGAAGATCTCGTAGCTCCAGCAGGTTTGTTTAGAATTTTTCATGCTTTTTTTGACTTGTCAGTTCAGTGAGGCACCATCCTAATTTTTGTGTATTGATATTGCCATGTCTCTTACTAAATAAATTTGTATTATTTATGTTTTGTAGATTTTCTTTTAAAGTAAAATCCATTATAAAAAACTCTGTGTGATGCCTGAAAGAACACAGGTTGATGCACAGATAGATCTTGTTGGGCTGCTGGTACTTGACTTTCACATAACCATATGATATAGTCCCCGAGGACAGTAAGCAGATGATTCTTGTGCCATTTCTGTGTGTTGCAGACAGGCAAAAGTTCTGACCAACATCACATGCATCATCTTTGATGAAAGTTTGAGTCAGTGTACGTGGTTCTTTTGTTATTTACGTACTGCAGCTTTTTGGTCTGTTGATCTTGCAAGCAGTTGCTGATAGTACTTGCCACTTTTTGTCTGGGTGGCTGAACTGCAGGAGGCAAGCATGTCACTTGGTTGGCTAGCCTTTCACAAGGTGAATACATCTCAGTCGGAAGATACGGATACCTTGTCTAGCAGACTAGATGGCCAGGTATAAGTTAAAAGTAACATTCCTTAACACTTCTGACAGTAAGCAGGAAAATGATAAAATTAATGTAACTGGTTCTTTTGGCTCTGAGGGAAGCTTAACTGGCTGGAAGTCTGGATCAATTTGGTACAGCAGAAAGAGGCTGTGAGATTATAATCGCTCTCTAAGTAGTCAAACTCAGGTGTACTCTAAAAGTGTTGCAGTTAAGGCCGGAAGCGTTGGTGGATAAGGTCGTTTCTATTTCGTCAGGAATTAGGGAGTTCACTAATACTGTATCAGATTTAAATACCAAATTATATCTGTTACTTTGAGATAAGGAAATGCTGGACAAATTGGACAAGTTTTACGTATTATAATAATTTCACTAGACAAAAGCAGAATTCCCCTAGTCCTCAAAATTCATGAGTTCAGGGTTCATAGAAGGCAAAAAAGGGTGTAATGGTTTCTGAACATTGTGTTATCAGGTTTATGGATAAAATACTGTTTCTTCAAGCATATGCACCTTCGTATTTTAATGAGTGGAGGACCCGCATAGGGTAGAGGTACTTCTGTCAGCTTTGAAAATATTTTTGATGTCTGTAGGCCTCAGGAGTGTTGAATTAGGTAAGCTTAGAAAAATATTTAAGAGTTTCACAGTAAGTAGCTTATATAAGAACCTTGGTGGAAGACTGGGTTCCTAATACCAGCTAGCAAATGTAGTTAGCTGGATGTTACCAAGAACTGGTATTCTACTTTGCAACAGTTTTCTCCCCTTTAGGAATCTTGTTAGTTAAGAAAGTGCTGTTGGAAAGCTCCAGTATCATGTACTTGACCAAAGAATTCTAGAGAAGATTAGTGCATCTCTCCTAGTAAAGTATAAAGCCCTACTTTGTGTTGAAATTAATATTTTTTATACAGATGTTGTGTAACCAGGGCAGTTTTCTTTTGGTATTAGAAAATACATTTTTTATTATGGATTTCCAATTTTTTCTTCAGATATAATGTTATCCTTAGAGTATCGATGCACAGACCAATGCTGTTGAACATCATTATCAGGGGCTTAGACTTTGGGAGAGAGTGCACCCTCGCAGATTTGCAGACAATAGAGAACTAACTGTGGGGAGAGGCTGGTCCACCACAGGAGTGTTCTGCCATATAGAGAAACTTCAACAGCTGGGAGAAATGGGCTAATAGTCATCATAGAGTTGAACAGAGAAAAAGGACAAGTCCTACACCTGGACAGGAATAATGACATTGTAGCAGTATAGTATGGGGGCTCACTGGCTGGAAGGTTGACTGACAGGTCCTTGCAGCATAGGTTGTGAGTAGGTCAAGAAAGGTAATTCTTTGCTGCTTCTTCTGGGGGGAGCACATCTAGAATCCTGTTCTGGGCTTCCCATTACAAGAGACATGCAGATGTACTGGAGTGAGTCCAGTGAAGGGCCATGAAACTGATAAAGGGCTTGGAGCATCTGTCGTACAAGGGGGTACTGAGGAATCTGGGATTGTTTAGCCTGGAAGAGAGAAGACTGAGTAGCATCTTAGCAATATGTATAAATATCTGATAAGAGTGCAAAGAAGACAGAGCCAGTGGATGCCTGTGACAAGCTAAGAGGTGACAGACACATACTGACATATGGGAAGTAAAGGCTTTTTTCTAATGTTGAAATAGTGATTTTGCTGGGCAAACTGGAACCAGCTACTCCAAGGGATTGTGGGCTCTCCTCCATTCATGGAGGTAATAAAAATCTGACTGGATATGGCCCTGAATAACCTACTCTAATTGACCCTGTTGTAAGGGTGGGGAAGGGATAGGTTAGACTAAATGATCTTCAAAAGGTTTTTCCAGCCTCAGTAATGCCATTGTTCTCTGAAAAGTAATTGTGAATAGGTTGGGTTACAGACTCAGCTTGCTTTTAGGGCTCTCTCTTTGGTGATTGACATCACTAGTTGAAACAGTTGCAGACCTTTCTGGTGAAGATTATTCAACAAATAGGCATTTCAGTTGCCTGGATTTAAAGTACAGCAGTTGACTGCTGGTCATTTGCCTGATGAGTGTAAAATGTTGGACAAAGTGTCATCTTTTTGGAGAAGAGGTGAATGTGGAATAGGACATACAGGACCTTCTAAGAACTAGGTGGCAACTGACTTTGCTTTTCTCACAGCATGCAAGTACTGGAAATAAGACAGTTATTTGTCATTCCTAGCTGAAGGAAGAGACAGATGGGAAGAGAAGGCTCTTTTTCCAACTGACATCTTACAGGCTAGCAGAGCCAATAACATCAGATGAGGTGCATGATTGGGAGACACGGGATCACTACCAAAGTATTCAGACTTGTTTTTTCTGAAGTTTTGCTGTGTTAGTATTGTGTGAGAGAGTTAATAAAACAGATGAACAAAAATCTTTGTATAGACAAATATAATAGAGATAGGAACAAATGCAATAAGACAAATACAGTTGTAATTCTTCAATTTGAAATAGGAAAAGCAGAAACTGAAAAGGAGATTTCATTAATAAGCAGTTTCTAGTTGCAACACAATTGCTAAAGCACTTGGTTTTGCTTTCCAGCATAATGAAGTGGGAGTGTACTCAATGTAGCTGAAGTGGGAGCACTGTCAGAATAATCAATTTTCAGTATCCTCATTTGAGAAAAGGTGATGATAAACATGGAGATGTTTGAAATAAGATGCATATTAACTAGTGAACAACTGATTCGCATTTGTGTTATTTGCTCCATGATTTTGAAGCCATTTTATATTTTTGTTTATCGAAGATAAAACTTAAAAGCTTGCTGAACAGAATAGTAAAGAAATCTTGTCTTGTGGAGCTTTGGAAGGTCACTATTTTGGTTTTGACTGAGAAAAAGTTGATTTTCTTCTTAGCAGCTGGTACAGTGCTGGAGTTTTCCTTTTTTTCCTGATTATTCTCTTCCCCAGTGAGGCGTGGGTATGGAGGTTGCGGGTCAAAGGGAGGTGGGAAGTGAGCAAATGCCACTCAGGACTTAATCGTCATCTGGGGTTAAACCATGACAGTTCTTTTTAGACTTTTGTTCCCTCACCAACCTCTTCCTTGTTCAGGCTCTTCACACTCTGCTAAGCTCTGTTTCGAGAGTTGAGGAAAGAACACATTAGTAATTGAAACAAAATAATTACAGTAACAATAATAATTGTAATGGAAAGGACAGTTAAGAATAAAACCCAAGAGAAACAAGTGATGCGCAACACAATTGCTCACCTCTCACTGACTGCTGGCCAGCCCATCTTCCAGGGCAATCTGCAGCTCCCAGCCAACTCCCTGCGTATGGTATGGAATGTCCATTTGGCCAGTTTGGGTCAGCTCTCCTGGCCATCCTCCCTCCCAGTGTCTTGCTGGCAGAGGATGGCAAACAGAAGTCCTTTATGTAGGGTAGGTAACAACTAAAACATCAGCATACTACCAACATTATTCTTGTACTGAATCCAAAACACAGCACTGTAGTGGCTCCTGGAAAGAAAATTAGCTTTATCCTGGCCAAAACTGGGACAGTCACAGTAGATGATACTGTCAGAGTATGAATGCATATAGTGATGCTGGCAGTAATTTAATATGTCCTTTTATTATTTATCTAATAAGTGAGTGTTGGTTTCTTGGCTGTTGTAATTATTGAAGATTTAAATATTCACAAATTGCAAAATCTGTCATCCATAAGTGTAGCTTTTGTGCCATAGCTAGAAGTTAGTTTTGAATTTCTGTGTTTTTCTTTGATGGCTCTTCCAGTCTGCTTTTCCTGCTCTATGAAGAGTTGATAGGAAAAAGTCATTTTACTATGACAGATGGGTTCTGCGTTTATGTTGAAAGAAGTTGTACTGGCTTTAATTTAACATGTGCCTCAGTATAAATAACCAGTTACTTAATGTTTTGTTCTATTCAGGATCAGACTCCATAATGCCAACTTCAGCAAACTCCATACAGCTTTGTAAAACAGCTGCTTTGTAAAACACTACAAGTTCTTGCATGTGTTACAGAATGATGGCATTCTGTTTGCTAAGCAAGCACCACTACAAAAACAATAGATACTATTTATTCTGAATCTGACAGCACCTTGGGCTTCATTTTGCACTGTTCTCTTCCAAACCAGCAATAATTATTGCTCATGTATTTAGGAATTAAATTTCATTCAGATTAAACTGAAGTTGCAGTGCTCTTCAGGTTGTAATGTTAACTTTTGAAGTTCATATTGCTCAAATTACACCTTTTGTCTTAATATGGCTCTTCATTCAATTGAATTATTTTCCTGACTGAGGAAACTGTGTTTTAATATAGGATTACTGAATTCAGTGTGTTTCCGTTCTTACCAAGCATATGAGGATAAAAAAAGATAAAATTTGAAAGGCCACAAGTTTTTTTTTTCCTACTTCCAGTCTTTCCTTTCAAACCAAACTGAAGCATACAAAATCTTTTTTTAGTTTTTACAGTTCATATATTGTTGGAAATATGTTAAATTCAGGGATACTTACACAATGGATGTCTTAGATCATTGTAAGAACTTTCTCTACTTATATCCCTTCTGAGTTTATTATTTTTGGGTTTTGATGATCTTGAATTTCTTGGTCCTGTAGAGAAAGGCGTAAAAGGAAGAGCAGAAGTCCCTCCAAGTCTCCAAAAGTGTCAAAAGCAGGAAAAAGAAAGTCTTCACGAACTCCTTCTCCAAGAAGGTCAGTTTGATGTAAACCTAGAAGTTAATGATCAGTAAAGAAGGAAGAATTTATAGCATTTTTGGTGTTCTACTGCCTTTGCACTAGTGATCTCAGATTATTTGAATTGGTCAGTATGATTCAGTTTTAATTTAAAACTCACTTAAATCTTTGATGATTTTGACCTTTTGTATGCTTTCAGTGAGAGAGTTTAAATCAGTCAACATTGTGAGTTCTTCGAATTGATAAAATCCCTTCATCTGCTACAGATTAATTTGCTGTTTTCTTTGTAAATACAGTGTGTATTGATCACATTCACTGTTTAGCTCTCTTCAGTCAAAAAAATCCCATTGTCTTTATGAAGGGTTTTTTTGTTACATTTTGGGAGGGTTTTTCTTTTAAATTGACAGCTGGGAGTTTAGTTAGCAGTCATATGGTTTGAAATTTGTTGCAGTTGGATCAAATCCTAATTTGAATTAAAAATTTCTGAAACAGAAACAAGAAAGAAAAAAAAAGAGAAAGAGATACAAATAATGAAAGAAGAGAAAGAGAACGCTCCACTTCAAAGAAAAAAAGTAGTAAAGAAAAAGAGGGAAAGGAGAAATCTGACAAAAGCACCACTACTTTCAAGGTAAGCTCGTGTGACCAAGTGATCAGCAGAGTGCAGTGGTAGTGAAACCATTATTGAAATTCTCTCTATATTTTTTCTTTCTTCTCCTCCTCCCTTCTTTTTCTCCTGTTTTCCTTACCAAATTGTGACCATTTGGGTTTAGTTTTTGCTCGTTGGGGTTAGTGGGCCAGTTTAAGTCTCCATATTTGAACTTTAGTTGACCCATAGGAGTTCGGGTGACTGGGTTACAGAAACACTGTTTTTCTTTACTGTTGTGTGCCCTATGTTAGGAGTCGCCTGGCTGCCAACCTGTAGCAGTAGGCAGACCATGTAACTAAGATGGTTAGTTAGGGACAGCTTGACTGTCAAGCTGAAAAGATAACTTTTTAAATAAACTCTCACTGTGCAGTTCAACCCCTCCATCATTGGTTTGGTCCTGGTTTTTATATTGGATTCTGTAGCAGTAAAGTTGAAGAGTTGTGAAAGAGTGGTATGAGATTTTTCCCTACAAGATGGAAGGTACTGCAATTAGGAAAACAAACATCTTCAAATTGTTTAATCTTAAAATTTGAATAGCAGCATGCCTTTAAGGAGTAGTTTGTTGTGCTTAGAATTATACAACTGTTATGAAACAGCTGTGGTGACTGTTCAAATGCTTAAGTAAGTATCTTGCCCAAGAACTCTCTTAAAATGCCTCAGATACCTGACAAAAAATAAGAAAGAAAACATTTAGTCCTGTTCTATTTAGAAAATGTTGGTGAAACTTGAATTTCTGAAGCTGTTTCTCCTGTGATCCATGGTGCTACTTGTTCTATTTTGTCTGAATGCAGTTTATAAAGACGAATCACTTTATGGCATGATTTCTTGGGTGACAGGTAGTTACGAGTGCCTAACTTCAGCCAATTGAAAAGAAAGCTTATTTTAAAAAAACGGTGGGGAGAGGGGGAGATGGACAAAGAAGCTCACATCTGTGTTCTAAAAATTGCAGAGACAAGATAGGCACATCAAAATTGAAACAATAAAATTACCGAGGGTTGGTAGGAAGTCGTGGCCTGTAATGCTAAGAATATTATTTTGTTGTAAAATAATTTTGTCTTTGGTAGGACAAAGATAACGACAAAGAGGATCAGAATTCAGAAACTGACAAGGAAGTAGACAATAGAGATACACAAAGGACAGATGAAGTCAAGCTACAACAGAATGGGAACTGTCAACCAAATGAAGAAAACCTCTCAATTAAAATGGAAGAGGTTTAAAGCAAAGAATGGACTTCTGATTCAACTAAGAAATTAAATCCAAAGCATTTTATTTCCCAGAATGAGGAAGAAAATGTCAAAGCAATCAACCTGAACATGTTGATAGTACTAGTAGCTCCTCCAATTCTTGTTATAGCTTTGTTGTGTTCTTGCTGTAAAGCAAGAGAGCACGGACCAGTAGTTATACCATGAAAAAGCAGATGCCATCAGAACTATTTATCTCTGAAAATCCATGCATTTCCATGATGGCTGTACTTTCTTGTAAAATGATTTATGTTAAGTTTTGCTATAAGCTGTTACAAATAAGTAGGAACTGAAAGATGTAAACCTGTACTTCCCCCAAAAAGCTGAAGATATGCATTGAAGGTTGTTTAAAATACTGCTTGTTGATGACTTTTGTATTGTTTTGCCCTGTAGGTTAAAAAGTCTGCAAAAACTTCAGTGTGCTGTTTGATGTGCTTGAAAATAGTGCATAAATATACACACTTTCTTTCCTGGTAGATGACAATGGTAGGGAAAGGGAGTTTAAGCATAAACATGATTTTACTGTTCTTATGTTAAATACTCATGGATTAGTATGTTTTTCATTTGCTCACTGCTTGAGATTCTTAGGGTTTATTATTTAAAATAATTTCTTACTAATATCCCTGAAGTTAATATTTCTTTTAAAGTATTTGAACAATGCATGCGCTTTTTCTGTTCTGAAAGGAACATTGCCATGTTTTAGATATTAGGTTAGCTTACAGGGTTATTTTGGAGTTGTTTTGTTTTGTTGTTTCCTTTGTCCTTAAAGAAGTGAGCACATCTCTATGATATCAGAATTTACAGCTTTGTTTTGAAATGTACTGCAGTGTGTCTGTTCAGCTGAAGATAGTACAGGTGCCATTAAGAAAATAAATTTTTCTCTTTTGTTAAAAAAATATGGGAGCACAAGCAGAAGCTTTAGTGCCTTCTTAAAATGTGGTATTTTCTAGAAATGTATATGTGCTGTTACACATTTTCAGCTAAATCTTGTATGATCTCTGTTGCTATTTTGCCACCACCATACTGTAGACAAGAATGCAAGTGACTTGTCAGAATGGTTGTTTTATTCACTTGTTTAAATACTGAAGCTCCATTTTACTTTTATTTTTTATTCTTAGAAGAGATTTATAAATGAGAGAAAAGATGCAATTTGGGGACCACCACTGTACTAAAGTAGTAGCTGAATACAAAGTGTGTTCTGGTCAGCTGTATTGAAGAAAGCCCTTAAGACATTTAATCTACATTTGGATGGCCTTAATTGTTACCTCTGTGTTGTATTCTCTGATACCTGTTGGGTGATACAAAAGAAATTGGATGCAAAGAAGTGGGGGATAAATAATTTGAGGAAGAAAGTTCTAATTTACATAGGGCTTACATAGTAGAGATTGTTTTTTCATGCTTTGTGGAAAAAGCATGTAACAAGAGAATGACAAAACAAATATTTTTGTCAAGGTAAAACATGGCTTATGTTCTCTGAACTAATTTAATTGGTTATGTGAGATTTCTGAAAAGTCATACTTTTAAGACGTAATTATACCTAAACTCGCATAGATTATTTTTACTACAACTTAATGCAATCAAATTACTTAATTGCCTTACCTCATGGGAAGTGTTATTTCTTTCAGTTAAAATAAAAAAATTAATAGTGTATTGGCTATTTGCTTTCTATTCATTTTACTTTTCCTTTGCATAGTTAATTCTTTCAGTGGAAGGGAAGCATCTTACAGGAAATGAAAACTTTTCCCAATTCCTAAGGTAATGAAATCCAATTTGATAGTGAAGCTGCTTAATCACTCTTCATTTTCCTCAGTGTACATCTAAGACTACAGAAAATGCTTTACCATGTAAAGTATAGACAGCCATTTTTGTGATGTTTAAGCCACACACTGTTGGCTGGTAAACAGCTAATTCAGATAAAAGAATAAAAAATCTGTATGCTTACAGGAAGACTCTGAAGGATTGTGTCTTGCAACAACAGATGTCTTATTTATGATGTGTAAGTAGCATAGAGCAGAGATTGTTTGTATACTTGTTATCTTTGGTACCATTTCACTAATAAAATAAGTATTTTAGAGGGAAGTTTCTGCTGGTACATACTTATTAAAGGAATATTTTTAGACCGTCTGGTCTTACTCATAGAGCTTCTTTGATTTGAAATGTGGATACTAGTGAAAATACACCTGTATTATTTATAGTTTTTTTGAAAAGCTAAGTTTCTCCTGTGTGAAGAACTGGAATTCTTTCCGTGTATCATGTTTTAGTGGTATTAATTTGATTTCTTGGGTTTCGTTATCCTGAAATTGAATAGCTCTATGATACGTCGGTTATAGAATATGTGAAGGATTGTGTACACTTAGGTGAGAAACATGCCGTTGGAAATTAAAAGTTAAGGGTGGCAGCCGGAACTTACTAGCTATCACACGTGTGTAGCTACATGCATCACAGTGTTACGTTGTATGTTAATTATGGTTACCTTACAAAAAGTCTTTCGGTTTTTGGTGGTTTTTTTTTATTTTGTTTTGTTTTAGAGGGAAAAAAACAACCAAAACAACCAGCCACCAAACACCCACATGTCCTCCCCACCTCAAAGTCATATTTTCTTGCAAATACTGTATTTTCTGGTTTTGCTTTGTAAATACTATGCAGATCTGTGAGGTAGTTAAGATGTGTCATTTCTTACCAGGCGTCTTACAGTCCCTCTCTTCCTAAAAAGCCACTCCTGGAGAACTATTGCTCTGTAAAATGCTTATCTCTGCAGAGGGATTTAGTCACTTATAAACTGGTAGCGTAGCATGGTAATTTAAGTTCCAACTTGCTCCTACAGGATTGAGTGCATCATCCATTGAATGTATCCATGTTCCATGAGACGTCCATTGCCTTCATCATTAACAAGCTTGCATGCTGAGCTGCTGTGGTCAGGTCATTTGGTTTTGCACTTTCTAGATGGTATTAATTCAAGTAGAGCTTTTGAGAACGGTGTAGTTCATGATAGCTCTATTGTTTTATGTGTAATTTCATCTGAATCGGGCTCTATTTGAAAATACAGTGCTCAAAAAAGTGATGGTATGGTGCCGTTTTGCTAAGACCACATAAAGCATATATACATAAACTTCCATTAGTGCCCATAGCTATTTCCCAACAGTGTTTCTGCATAACAGACAGGATTTTTCTTCACATTTTGAAAGAAGAATGTAGCAGAAGGGAGCTGCTTGGTGGATGAAACAGGTTTCCAGCTCAAAATAGACGTGACCGTGGCTTAGATGAATTCATCAAAGTCAATGGATTTACACAGGTGTGAGGGATGGAATTTTGTTTGTGAGCACCAACAGTAGTATGGTATGTAAAGAATTCTTAGTTTTCAGATGTCAGAACTGGAATTGGGGATAATAAATGCACTTGGTTAGGAACTAGAAATATCTGAATAATACCTGGGAGACTGGTGAGATGTGAGTTCTGCCTATTCATTAATCACCTGCTAATTTTTTTGATGGCAATTTCGAATAGGTACAGCTGAACTAGCCTTGTATTAGCTGGCTGACAGCAGCAGCCTATGCAGAGCTTGGATTCTGAAATGAGCTGTGGACAGTTCTGTGTGTTTACTCTGCTGCAACGAAGTTAGATTCTATATCTCTGGCATGTTTTTCATTGTTTGCAAGTGTTCTCTGGCCCAGTTACATCTAACCTGAAATTATTTTGAAACTCTTCAGACCTGTTACATAGTAGCTTCTCTCTGTTTCCCTACGCTTGTAGTGGTATCTTGTAATAGTTACTAGATATGGAACTTCTGTGATTTTCTTTTGGTCTAAGAAAGAGATAGTATGTAAAGCCTGCTTTGTATGATATAAATTATTGTATACATCTCACCTGTCCTTATTTAGTTGTTTTTCATTCACAGTATGACCACTGCAAAAGTAATACCATAGTGGTGTGGGTATTGTCTGCTTTTAGGTCTGAAGCATTTCTGCATCACTGTCTCTTTGTGATGAAACGAGATCAGAGCTCGTGTATTGTTAGAGGGAAGAAAAAAAAATCCAAACAAAATAATCTTGAATTTTGTAAATGTTAGTGTGATAATAGCATTATAGTGGTAAAACAATCTTAAAGATGTGAATTCTGAATCATCATCTGGGGCCTTTGTGACTTGGTGGTGCTTTCCATTTTATAGCAATCTGTTACTGCCTTTGGTGTTACCATAATTTTAAAAGTGAAAATTTGACTTAGTTGCATAAATGCTGAGATCTGTAAATGGCTAAAATCATATCAATCAGTAGACACTAAGTTCAGAGAGATGTAGTTTTCTCACCAGAGACTAGAGTGTGGAGAGTTGAATATATGTAGATATCATTAAGTGTTAGTGCCTAAAGAGAATCTAAAATTTAATTTTGTTTGCTAATACGTAAACAGAACAGAAGTTTTCAGCTTGTACTTTAGCTTTATTTTTATATGTTGAAAAGTGTAATTAAAATTATATTGAAAACTAAAAGCACTGTACAGAAGGATTTTTTTTTTTATGGAAGAGAACCACACTTTTATTTGTTTAATTTTAGACTTTTAAAAAACGTCATTGCATGCAGTATTTATTTTTATTTCAAATTCAAGAATGACTTGTTTGTAGGTAAGTCCTTTTGCAGGATGTGAGCACAAGGATTTCTTTTGTATTCTCTTCAGTGTAAACCAGCTTGATAAACTTGTCTAACAATATGTGGAGGCAGCTACTTTCCCGCTATTTTGTGGAGATGCAGCTGTTAACACTTCAATTCTGTGTTATTTAGGTAAATACTACAGTTGAGTAGCTATCTACAAACTTCAGTTTTCAGTGTTTGCTGAACATGTGAACTCTTACTATCCAAGAGGGCAAAAATTTATTTTTTAATTCTCATGACAGTCAATTTTAGGATTGTTGAGCTTCATACATGGTGAGTTTTTTAGCTCTTTATACTATTCTGGAAAGTTTCAGCTTACACTTTTTTTTTAATTTGTTACATTTTTTACATTCATCTCGTGCCAAATTTGATGTGAGGTTAGAGATTTTTGGTGTACAGAGTGTGTTCTATAGTAATTGTTAATGAAATTATTCTTTTTCCATTGAAAAGACTATGTGTCTTTTTTGGCCTGAAAGACTTATGAGCAATGGTAAAAGAATAATTTTATCTCCCTTTTCACACAGTGCTTGGTATCATTAATGAGGCTGCCGGTTGACTGGCTTTCTTAGTAGAAGCTGTTGCTCTGTTCCTTCCCTTGTGCAAAGATTTAGAACTGCTGCACTGAGGAGTAAATCATGGGCCACTTAGAAATTGTTACTTTGAAAAGCCATCACTTACATAATAATCAAAGGAGTGAGTGATCTGGCCCAGAAAAATCGAGACAGTAATTTAACATTCAGAGATTATGTAGTTTATCAGTGGGTCCTTTCTGGTATTTTCCCCACTGATACGGGAACTGTGTCTAATTTGTTACACACAAATCACACCTATTATAGTCTGGGTTCACATATACCTGGGGAACCTAAGCACCACAGCAGCAAAAATACTGTTTCCCTTCTCTAAGTTTGATATTTCTGTTAATAATGTAGGTATTTTAAGTTTAATTAACAGGTGACCAAACTTGTGCTATGTTGGTAGAGTATATTTTTGCATTAATGAAGCAACTATGAAATGGTATGTGTAAAGAAATGTTAAATGCTATTACATTGTTGTTATTTTCATAAATAAACCATGTCCCAAAGTTTTAATGGTGTCATAAACTCACTTCCACTAAATTTAGATGAGATTGAGCAAATGACAGTGAAGCAATTCTTTCTTTTTTTTTTTTTCCATAAACTTGATCTGCCCCAGAGTCAAGTGCTGTGAAACTAAGTCTCTTGTACTGATACGGACAAGAATGTTACAAGAAAGGTGGTAAGGGGTTAAGTAATTGATTATATCACGGTTCAGTTACAGAAGAGCCTTTGAATCCCCTGTCTTAGCAGGAGATTTTCTTCTGCAAAGGAAACTACCATAGTTTCACCAGAAAAAGTGTGTCACTTTCAGACAGTAAAAATGAGTAAATGTGACTGCATAGAAGACTACATCAAATTAGGATCTGGAGTTCAAGCCGAGCTTCTGACATTAACAGTACCTATCAATTTCTTCCTGTGAATATTTTCGTATTAGGATTCACTTTTCAATGCTTGAGCTTCTCAGTTGCTTTGTATAATGTGTAAGAGTCTAAACAGCAATGATTAAGGAGCAAAAGTTTGAGATGTGCTTCTCAGCAGACTTTAACTTGCTCAGTAGTGATCTGATCTTGTGATTTTTGAGATCAGTCGTGTCTGTAATGAGACTTGTGGCTGATGTAGCTCCCACTGATTTAGTCACCACAGGTGATTAGTCACCACTTACGTGGTCGGGGTAACTGCATTTCACCATGCTGTTTCTCTGTGAAAGCAGGGAAAGTCTGATCTGAGAAACACATTGAGATGACTTTGCAGTGGTTCAAATCATATATTATAGAGGAGAGGGGCCAGCCTCTACTTAAGATGGCAACTGGGTGCTCATCATGGTAATTGTAAAAGTGTTATTTGATCTATCCAAATTTCATTCGTATCAGCAAGGAGATCCTTTGATTCACTAAGATCTTCAGAACTGTTATATGTTTGTTTTGTTATGTTTGGTTTGCTGCCTAATTTCCAGAGAGAGTGGACGTTTATGGTAGGAGCCTGGGGGAGGCTGATTATAGGGCCATTTCTCAGAGAATGTGGGACACACAGTCGCTGTAGTACTCTGTTCCTCACTCATCTAATTTTATATCAGATCTTGGAGTACTCTACTCTGTTCAACCGAAGTGTGTCAATGCTGAATTAATTAACTTGAAGTATACTTCAGAATCTTTTGATGGAAGAAAGTGTTAGACCTGGGTCATTGCATTGCACTAAATGCGTTAGAAATGGGCATTTACTGTGCTTTTATGGCTAGGTGAAAGATGGTAGCCAAGTATTGCGTAAGTTAATTCATTCTAGTAAATCAGATTCCTTTTGATAATTTTTACCTAGGAAATTTATAGTTGTAACTGTAGTAGTTCAGTAGGTGATAATAAAACATATAAATCCTATTTCTTTTGTTTAATAACTTTCTTTTCTTCTGTCAGATCCGTAATTCTATTCCAATAGTAGCTCATAACTGCAAATGGAGAGAGTAGTACATCCCTTTTGAAGTGATCATGTTTCATGGCTGCTGTGTCATCTTCTGCCTGTAAGATTAGTAAGTTTTGCCTTTATGCTATTTGTCAAGAGAATAGAGATCTATAAAGACCATAAAGGCAAAAACTAGTATTTTAGAAGCTGTATCAGCTTTCCAGATCATAGTTCTCAAGAGCTGCATAAAAGCAGTCAAGCCTCATTCCTGATCTGTCTCCTGTTATAACGAGGTAAGTGTCCAAGTCTGCAGGTACCACTGTTGATTCATCTTCTGACTTACAGGCAGACCCTTGAGATACAAAATGCCTAACATTAGTGGTCAAACATCTCTGGATATGATGATTATAGTTCCATGTAAACTTGCTGCTGCTTGGTGCTTAGCTAACTGGAAGCTATGACAGTGTTTGGGTGGACGAGGAGTTTTGGGTTTAGGGACAGGATGTGAGTACTGTGTGTGGTTCAGTCTCCACATTCTTTTTTTATTATTTAGGTATGAACTTGTGTACTATGAACTATGAATTGAGGTATATTTGAGACGGATTGGAAGACCAGATGTGTAAATCATGAAGGATTAATGTTGTTCAACCTGTACTAATTGAAGAGGACTGCATCTGTGAAAGTGGACTGTTGCAATGTGAGACAGAGGAAAGAAAGCAGTTTGCAATGAGGCCCTGCTGTTAGGTGGGTGCTTAGGCAGGATGCTGATTTAGTGCTTATACAGAAACTTAGCTTTACTGCTCTGACTTTATAACCTTTAACACAAGCTTTCCAGAAAGCTCATGGTGTTCTTACTTTCAGATCACTGTGCTGCTGTTGAAAAGATGTGTATTCCAGCACAATACTTTGAATCAATAGCTGGAAAACATCCTTTTTAAATATGGTTCAGTGTATCACTTACCAAGGCTTCCCAGATCACAGTCTTGGGTTTACTGCAACAGTACCTTATTTTGAAAATGCTACCCTCATTGCTGAGAACATGGGCTAGTTGTGTGACCCAAGAGAGAAATCTCCAAGAAAGGTTCAAGCCCTTGAAGGCTTTTTGAGGGAATTACAGTGGAGAAACAAAAACGCTTAAGCCAGAATCAGTTCTGGAATTTAAGAAAGTACAAGTGCGATACCTGGTGTAGGAAGAGCATCGTCTGGAAGTTAGGCTATGTTGCACTGCAGTATAAAATTCAGCGCTGGAGCACCCTCTCCTGAGCTATGGTGGTAACATTTCAGGTAGTGTTTGAAATACTGCATATTTAGACATAGAATGTGCTACAGGCTTTGTTAAAGCCTACTGCAAAGCACCACTATCTTTAGTACTCTACTGATGCTATTTTTGTACTCCAATGCAGTAGTAATCTGCTAAAATGCACTGGAATGTGATGTACCTACTTATATATTAATTGGAGATATTCCATGTACAGGTGGCAGGACCTTTTTAGTCATACTGAAATAGGTTTTTTTTTACTTTGATGTTATGCCCAGGTCATTACTTGGTGCCTTGGACCAACACTAGGGGACCGAGGCATTTAAAACATGCACTTAATTGGCTGATGAAATGTATTTGTTTGAACTGTTTCTTTTGGAGGGAGGAAGGTAAATCAGAATGCCTGCCAGCAGGAAGGTGCTTTTATTTGATCTAAATAAAGAGAAAATGAAGTAAATCAGAGCTCTGAAATCCTTAATTGTCTTGGAGTGATTTATTATGATAGTCTGTTCCATGATCCTCTGCTTACACCCAAAAATGGTTCCTGTACCTTTAAATCCGGAGGCCGGAGGGGTGTGGGGCTGGGCCGGGGCGGGGGGGAGGCTTCCTGCCTTTGCTGGGCGGGCGCTGTGGGGCCTCGCTGCCCACGCTTCCGGCGGCGCTCTGCAACGAGCTTTCTCTGCTTGGCTCACTTGGTTTTTGGCCCAGGCAAAACACTTTTCCCTTTCCTGGCTGGACTAGCAATCTATTGGCTGCTTTGAGCTGAACTGAATGAGCGGCTGCTCTGAGACCAGTGGGACCGGAGGGAGTGGGGCCGCTCCGTTCCAGCACCAAGTCCCGGGGAGCCAAGCTAGGGAAAGAGAGCACACCAAAGGCTCCAGCCCTGCTGTTTCATCTGCCGTGACTGCTGTGGAGAAGAGGTCAACACTAGGTAGCCGCTGAGGTTTTACCCTGCTGCTGGAATTCCTCCAGGGAGGTTCTGCTGCCCTCAGCCTGAGAGCTGGCGCCGTCTCGGGCCACGTGTTGGAAAAGGGTATTCCTCCAACACTAGCCCCATTCTTCGGACATTTTCTGGGTCTTTGTTCCTTGGGGGGGGGGGGGGGGGGGGGGAAGTGAGTTCTGATGGTTTAGTGTTTTAACAGTTATTTACTTTGTTTTTCCCTTGCCTTGAGGGTAGGCATTCTGTTTGTTAATAAACCAGGGGTTTTTTTCACTTTCATCTATTAGTATTCATTTGCTGTTGCTGGAAAAGGATTTTTGGAACCCTTTTCGAGAGAAGGACTCAGTCCAGAGAGTCCTCTCTTAAATTTATCTCAAAACTGAGACATTAGTGCAGTGCAGTTTATTACTGCAATGTGAGTTTTGCCAGTGAGGAAAAGGGATGGGAACAGTAAGGCTGGATTCTATAACATGGCATTAGGCAGAGTACCATGATGCCAGTGTGCAAAATTGGGCCACCTGGGCAGCATGGCTGGTTCCATTTCACAACACATTGGGGTTGTTGGAAGAACAGACAATGGATGTGTAGGGGTGGAAGGAGAAATAACCACTGTAGCTTTCATTTTCTTCCTGGTGCTTGGTGCTCTGTCAGTCACCTTGTTCTTTGCATCCAAGCCCCTCCTTTTGTTCCTTGAAGCTTTCAAATAAACAACCAGTATTATAAAAAAACCCAAAAGAACTAAAAAAACCCACCCAAAACACCAAAGCCCAATAACAAAACAAAACATAACTGTCCTTAGTAGTTGAAAAAATAATATTATTTTATGCTTGTGACTAGTGTTCCAGTGTTACTTCTCTGTGTACTAGGATCAGCACACCTTTTCATCAGGTCTGAAGAGCAGAAAATGAGTCACATGCAGTATTACAAACAAAACAGACTGACTATTTGTCAATAAAATATTTGGTGCATTCAGGACTTAAAGTTCCCTGCAGCTCTGTAACTTCAAATAGACAAATACAGAAACAGAGAGGAGAAATCCTGATGCTTAAAAAATGTCAGAGTAAGAAACATTCTTAGAGCAAATGGCCTCAAGGCAATTGTATAATGGGTTTAAGAGTACACACACAAAATTTTTGGACTTGCAGACTCCCCAAGCATTCCAATGGAGATATAGCCTATATATGGTGAATTCAAGTATATTGCCATGCCTTTGCTTTTCTTACTTATTTTTGCAAAATCCAGAGGGTCTTCTGATGGAGGTTGAAACAAAGTGAATAGAATCACATACTACTGGACTATTTTTGCTGGTTTTGGAGCTAGGGATTTTCTCAGCATCCACAAAACCTCTTACGTTAGTAGTGGAAATGTTTGTATTATTTTTCCTAGTGGAATCTTTAATAGGGATGTCAGTTTTCATTGAGCCAGTGCATTCAACGTAAATTTTATCTTACCTTTTCACAAATGCTTTGTAGCATTGGAAGAACATTCATGTGATCCAGGGTAACCAGTTAGAACTTCAAAGTGAGTGTGTGCTATTGCTTTTTTAATTATGAGGTACTGACCCATGTTGTGTTGGAAAGCTACAATACAGTCTTTGCTCAAAATAAAGCTCATCTCTGTATGTTGTGTGGGCATTGGCAATTACAGCTTGTTTGCCACAGCTATGATAATTAAAAATTGAGGAAACACAGGTACCTTCCTTTCCAAAAGTGAGCATGTAGCACTCAAATGTAACACACGGCAGTCACAGTGGCCAAGTTCAAGACAGTGTAAGCCACCAAACCACCAGATACCGAACACAACCACAGGTGTTATGACAAAAGAGCATTTTTGTATCTTATGGATCCTAAGTCTTGTGATACCCAGTAACCACACACATGAAATGAATGCCAGAATGGCTATTTAATTACAACTCCCAAGAAAGGTGATGGTTGCTGATTGCTGAGTACCTTGGCTTGAACCACTACCAGCAAAGTTTAACTGTAGCAATTACTGTTTTGGAAAGGCCAGAGAATATCCATAAGAGCTTTATTGTTCTGTTATCCACTTCCATGCTAGCAATCTATGAAAAACTGGCTACAGCCTGTAATTTTTCAGGTAAAGTAGCATGTCTGCTACTCTCCAGCCTCCCTAGACTCCAGTGTCTCCAGTAAGGACCTGAACCCATTTCATCTCAATTTCCCGGTCAGTGCTGGCTGTAGCTCTGCCTGTCATTCTTCAAGATTTTTCTCTGTCCTGCCTGTGTCTACCTCTTCGACAAATCCAGACTGTTTCCTTGGTTAGTTTGTTTCTGTAAAGTTTCAACCTTTGCCCTGGGGAAGGCTTTGTGGAAAGAAGTTAGTGCACAGGTCTTACAACAAGTGGCTGAGACAGCTCGGGATGTTTAGCCTGGAGGGGAGGCTCAGAGAAGGGATCTTATCAGTTGCTACAACTACCCAAAAGGAGGTTGCAGTGAGGTGGTATATTCTCCTGGGAAAGAAGTGACAAGATGAGAGGAAATGGCCTCAAGTTGCACCAGGGGAGGTTTAGATGGACATTTGGAAACATTTCTATACAAAAAGAGTTGTCAAGCCTTGAAACAGGCTGGCCAGGGAACTGGTTAAGTCACCATCCCTAGAGACACTTAAGGACATGGTTTAGTGGTGGGCTTGGCAGTCTTAGGTTTGTGGTTGGACTGGATCCTAAAGGTCTTTTCCAACCTCAGTGAGCCTATGATTCTCTGAAGCACTGGAAGGGTCTCTGAGGATGGGCAATGGGAATGACCATTTCTAGCACAGCAGGGTTTTCAGTTTTATTAATCAAATTGGTGCTTCTGCTGTAGAAGTGAAATAGGTATGGGGATAAGATTATTCTCATCCCATCACCGCTGGCATGGAGTGAACTGTCTTAGCAACAGTCTTCTAGAAACAGTACAGAGAGGTGAGTAGTGTAAGCTGTCACAAGTTTTATTACCCAGGGTCATACAGATTCCATCAATGTGGTACTAGGACACAGTTAACATCATTCAGGCAGTAGATATACAGTGCCATCACGAGAAACAGGCAAACCGAGAGCCTGCAACACACAGTCCAGAGCTCCAAGAGGAGTATCTTCTGTAACTGGAGGTCTTTCATGAGGTGCTTCATTATTTTGCAATTTTTGTAGCAGTTGCTGTGGTTGACTTGGGTTGATGGGATGCCCCTGTTTTCTCTGCTTTCCAGAGGGCTCTGCTGAAGTGCAGATACTACTGTGCCATAAAGGTGGCTTTTAGAGTTGCCACAGTACCTCAGAGACTTAGGTTCTGTGGGAAATTGTAGATATTGGTAGATATTATTATTCATTTGGTAACTAATATAGAGTGAAAAAAACCTCCACAATATTGTGGTTGCTGCATTCTCCTGTTTCAGGCTGGGCACTTGTTTGTTTTGTCTCTGACACACTGGTAGTTTTCAGTGCTAAGTACTGCAGTGTAGTTTGACCTTAAAAGCTATAAAAAATAGTAAAAAAACCTAAAAACCAACCAACCAACCAAAAAAACCAAAAACAAAACCAAAAACAAAACCAAAACAACTTCATGTCCATGCAAGAAAAAACATCTGCTCTGGATACCAGAAAAAAAGAGGTGTAGACTAACCTTGCTCTGGGCATGTTTTTAGAGGCTTTATTAGAGACTGAGTATTACTTTCCTTTCTCTGTGAATATAGAATGCTAAAGCACTGTAACCTTGCAGTATAATATCCCATGCTATAAATCCCTATGCTTATGTGCCTCCAGGCCTACAGTTGTCTAAGCTTCTACCATGTCTAAGTTCTCACTAATGCTAACAGTGATCATCCAAAGCTATGTTGACTGTGAAAAGAAAGCAAAAATTTACTTATAAAATGCCTTGTTTTTTATGGTCCTGAGCCTTCATATCTGCAATTTCACCCAACATAACATATATTGAAGCTAAGAACACTACTGAAACCACTTGAACAGTACTATAGCACATGGAAAGAATTATCTTAGATGTTTATTAGCAGAGGAAGGCTTCTGCAGTCACTATAACCTGTATATGCACACTTTTTTTTAAACTGCCTCAAGAGATCAGGCAGTACAACTAGACGATTGTTGTAGGACCCTTCCAATTGAACTAAAAATCCCCACAGAAGAGCCAACCAAAAAAAGAAACCACAGAAATCTACTTTTCCCTAACCTGAAGACCTGAGCACAACACATCTCCTAATCCTATGTCCCTGAATAAGTACGTTATCCTAACAAAACCTCCTTTTTTGGCTGCATGAAACTATTTAGCAAGTGTACTCTTCTATTTCTCTCCACAGAAAAGGTTTTTTCTTTACTCTCAAAGGACACATCATGATTGGATGAGTTCTTAATTTATATCAAATCTTCACACCAGGATTTTTCATGTATTTCTTATTCTCCCAAATGTACTGTTTACAGCCATTGTACAAATATTGCTCTAATGCGATCAATTAAGAATTACATCTGTTGGGGGCTTTATAACTGAAAGTGGAATACATCTATCCCTTCTATTTAATATCCATGTGTGCTTCTAGGATGATTCTCGTGTCCAGCTATATGAATTTGCTTTAGCAAGATGTCAACTACAATGGCTAGTATTGTAGAGTTAATACTCACCAGGTTAAAAGCCCAAGCTGTCTGTGGAGTTTCATGTATTAAGGCTGCTTCATGTACTGAAACTGCTTGCAAGCCTTTGGTTTGGTTCTGCTTACTTACTTTATACGTGGCAGAACAACACAAATTGGTTTGGAAGGTGCAGAGTAAGAGAAGAATTCAGTGTTTAAAGGAATGAGTAAAGCTATTGAACGTAGCAACTGCACCAGGAAAATAAGTTGCTCTGACCAGAAGTGAAAGAAATACTCTAAGTAAGGAGCATGGATAATTCTTATATTTTGGAAATGGACAAATTATGACTGCTTGATAATGATTATATATCAGGACTTCATTGTTCGTAACAGCTTTTAATTTCAACCCCACTGCTAAATATTACAAGTAATAATAGCTCCACTGATAGCAGGATCATTTGCATTCTCTTAAATTTAAATCAGCAAGGTCACAAGATTGAAGCTTAAAAAAAAGAAGATATTTAAAAGACTCTCCAAACTTGTATGGTCTCTGGGGAGCGTTCCTCTTACCCCTTCTTTCAATTACCAGATTTAAAAAACGTGAGTGCTAATGTGTACATTGTTTTCTGGGAGAATGATGAATTTTAAGTGCTAAGAAAAAAGCCAGTGCATAACTCACAGTGAAATACAGGTTGGTTTCTGCCAGTCCTAACAGATATATAGATATATAAATAAAGAGAGAGTGAATATAAATCAGGAAAGTGAATAAACCAGGTTTTTTGTGGGGTCTCACTAAATCAATGAAGTGGGAGATATGGAACTTCTTTTGAGTTTTTACAAGCATGGCTGCTCTATAACTCCTACTGCCTAGTATGAGTGGAAATATTTGTGTGAATGTGAATTGTCCTTCACTTCTAATGAGAGAATTTTGGAAGGTATCCATCTATGGACTCTCTGGTGCGTATGGCACAGTTGATCAATTTCTTTCTCCACAAAATGCTCCTTGAACTTGAGACAACAACAATAAACTGGATTTTCTACAATAACTGCAAACCATTACTGCCTGCAGCGTTCATGACTGAGAAGCTCTTGTAAGCCAGAAAAACAGTTCAGACTCCTTGCATTGTGGAGATACATGACAGAGACATACAGAGAGCATATTGAGGAACATCCTTTTATCCCCTGTATTCCAGATACTGCTCTTCCATGCAATCTTTGGAGGGATGGCTAACGGAACTATCTATTCAGCTCTTGAAGTCTGTTCAACAGTTATTGCATGCAGAGTGAAAACATCTGCAGCTATACCTCATCACAGAACATGAATGGGTTTTTCTGTATGTGTAGGTAATTGTAGGAAGAAATAGCCTTTATTTAATGCAAGTAAAAACTTCAATATTATTAATGAAACTTCTCATCTTCACTCAGCACTATTTATCTACAATGAATAAAGGTTCTAAGACGTAAAGCACTTAATAATGTTTTACATGGATCAATAAATATAATTTTTGATTCCTAATTTCAAAGCTTTGCACTGATTTCTTTGGCCAGCTTAGACCAACTGGAGAACTTGTTAGAAGTGGTAGCTAATTTTGCTGAAATTTTTTTGCTGAAGAACTTATGAGATCTGAAAATCAGATCTTAAACTGGTCATAGTGAGCAGAGAATTTTTCTGACATCTACAATGACATTGTGCTTAGAGCGGAGGCCTTGAATGGCTCCTGAGTTCTCTGGGAAAAAATACCAAGCAAGAGGTACCTTACTGGAAGATTTTTCATATAGTTCCCTGAAAGTTTTGCCTGTGTCAAGATGGTAGGACTTTCCACAGAGTGACAGTGGTGAAATAGCTATTCTAATTGTATAATCGATCTATTACACCAAGGAATCTTAATGGACTGGAGACAACTATTGTCACAGGCTCACTGCCCTATATGGTCCTAGAGGCTCCACTAAGTATCAGAAGTTTTGAAACTTGACTTTATGGTAGGGAAAATTATGAAGATGCTTCAGTTTTAATTGACTTGTCCCGTGAAAGCTGGTTCAGATGGCAAAAGTACTACCTGGCTTTGTTTGAGGTAGTCCTGGGAAGCAAACAAAACCTTATGCACAGTTTTTTCTGGCTTACTGCTCAGTTCCATTTCCAGATGAGGACGAGCAGCTCTTTCAGGCATGCTCACTGTCAGACTCATCAGGGCTTTCTGGCTGAACTCCATGCTGGCATAGTCACTCAAGTGTGGTACTTCAATGGAAATGATGTCTTCTTCACTTGTAACTGCTTCTGCAGGGATTTCTTCATGCCCCAGGCTTATGTCTATGTTATTGCTAGGTTTTTCTGACTGGCAAGTGTCACACTTGCTGTCTTCTCCACCATCTGCAAAGAGGTCTAGCGTCAGAGGAGCCTTTGACTCATGCTCTATGACAAAAAGGCTGGCAGTGTCATTGTCTGACAGGGCCTGAAGCAGTGACCTTGAAACAGGTTTCCAATTAGTCTGTAACACAAAGCAAGGAAAAAGAATAACATGTTGATTAATCCATTTTATCTCGTCTTTGGTTTTAGAAACGTGAATGAAAATACTTATTTCCCTAATTTAGAGGACCATCTTCTCCTGCCCCATAGCATTTAAGCAAAGTTTTTCTTGCTTTTATGTGTACTTGGGACCAAAACTGTTGGTGATAAAATGTAAGCATCATGATGGGCTGTTCTGAGAACAACAGCTTTCAAAAAGTTTAACAAATGTGTTACTATAAAAAGGCAGCAGCTTGAACAGCAGCCAAACAAGATTAAGCTGTCAGCTGCTGCAAGCAGTTTGTTATTAAACTTAGTGCCATGTTGTGATCTAAGTATACCCGGGGTAACAAGTTTTTGCAAATTCTGGATGGTTAAATGCAGAACGGTTGGTAACACCAAGCATCTTTATTTTCCACTTAGATTGTTCTAGGTTTGCCCACTTTTGCCATGATGTTTTTTAAATTATGGGTAGGCTGGTATTGCTATTAGATTTTTTTTTCCTTCTTTTCCCTGCTGCCCAGTTGCCCTAAATTTGTTTATACTGTTATGGTTATTTTGCAAGAAATAAGTAAGTGTGTATTGTTTTTTATTTTCTTTCTTCTTACAATTTGTGATCTGACTGGGAATTGAGAATGCTGTTCTTGGGAATCTCAGCAATACCACATAAAATATCTATTTTTCTCTTGTAATGGGATGAGTAGACACCACTGTGTGTCCTTTCTGTAACATGCAGCCTCAACGTATCTCGCTCAATTTTTCATTGCAAAATGACTATCTGATACTAGCTCTGTCTAGGTGGAAGAAAAGAAGAAAGCAAGTGAGGAAGTCCTGATCTGGAATATGAAATTCCATACTTGCTCTGTAGCACGAAACAATGCTGATGTCCAGCAAAACTTTGATTATCATCAGACTGTCAGTGTCTTTTGAAATTTTGTTTCTGATTACTTCACTCTGTGTCCCAGTTTTGGCTAGTGTCTGGCTTGTAGATACCTACTAGCTAATGCCTGAAATTTGACTAGATAGAAATCTGCTTGTTAAAGCTCACAAATTGGCTTGAGATACTACTAGATTGACAAGTGCCAAATTAAGTTCAGGTCTTCTAGAAAAAGAGATTTATAAAGGAAAGCAGCACTAGTTCCTGATCCAAAACCACAATGGTAGGTAGTCTGAGACTTACGAGACAAACTTAGGTGTTCTAAAAGGAGGACTTTCAGTATCAGATATCAGCAAAACTGCAGCAGAAACCTGCTTAAAAGGGGGAAGGCAGGAAGGGGAAGATACAAATAAGTCCACTAATGGGCAAAAGTGGATAATGTAGTCTCCAGCAGCTCCTTTTAACAGCTGTATTTTCTTCTAACAGCTGATTTCCCTGCTCCTTTAGTGCTGAAATTCAGATATACTTATCAAAGCATATGGAAAAGCTGTGGGCAAGATTTGAGCATGCTGCTGAACCTTGGTGCCTGTTGGTCAGTAGATGCTCCTCAGACAGCTACCATCTGCCAGCCGGAGCCCCTGGATTGCTTTGGAGGCAAGCAGGGACTCAGGAGTGAGGAGCAGACTTCAGAAAACACCATGCTACATAGCCTTTGTCTTGAGACTTCTCTGGAATTTGGCCACAATTCATTACTTTGTAGTTTGAATAACTTGTGCTTAATAATCAGTTTGAGTTGGTGAAAACTTACTTGATATAAAAACTGAATTTCTCTCCATCTACCCCCATTCAGCTTCGATTTGTTCTTTTAAGAACCATACCTTTAAAAATGCTCTATAATGTACTAAAAAAATCTGAGACCTTTATTAAATTTAGAAGTGTATACAGCCTCTGCCTAAACAACAACCTCCCCCATCCCATATTTTGAATATTACTCTGGCTTCCCAGCTGTCGATATTAGACATTTTCTGGGGTAAAGTGTGAAAGGACTAATAAGCAGCATTATTGATTAATCAAAGATCTCCTCTGTGTATTTTTTGAAGCCATCAGAAGAGTACTTGCCGTATCTTGGAGTGCACTGCTGTTTCTTGGGCTTGGTATGCTGGGCCAGTATGATATTTTCAGCCTATAAAGAAATATTCTAAATTTATTGTCAGGTTAATGACTGACATTTCCTATGCATTTAAATTAATTACCATTCATACATAACACATTAGCATTTTGTGACCATCAAAACCAAGGTGTTCTACAGAGGCTTGTAAGCATAATGCTAATTAAAAGCTGAAGACCAAACTTGGTAGTCTACACGGAAATGCTAAGATAGTGATGATTAGCATCTTTGTTTAATGACAAAAGAGGTGTGAAAGCGCTGGTAATGTTGTCTCTTTCTATACATTCAGTCATTGTGTAATCCTAATTCGTTGTCATTTCCACAAAACTTCCATCTTCCTTGAGGGCTTTGGAACATATAGGAGGAAGTTTGTTTCAGTAAATATTTGCTCCTGAGCTTCTACCTAGAAGTTTCCTTTTCCTTAAAAACAAAGAGCAAGATATTGCTGCCTTCAGCCCATGTGCAGTGGCACTGGTGGTCTGGAAGAAGCTCTAAGGGTGACAACAAAGCTCCTGCTTTCTCCTGATTGTTTTGAGTCTGGCTCTTTCTGGGAGCTGTTACATACAGTCTCTCACCTCCATAAAAAAGCACCTCAACACAGCTCTAAGAGAGGCTGAGAGTTTAAGAAGACCAGCACTGTCCCTTAATGTTGGCTTCAGTGTTTTTCGGTTTTGAAAATAAATCTAGACTTCATTAGCTGTAGGGTACTTTGCCTCTGATTAGGCTGTGGTTTGAGGGGAAGACTGCGGCTGTAAAGTTACCGGATCTCCTTGCTGATCCTGTGAAGATGGGTGTTTGGCTGCCTGGTGAGTCCTTTCTCACAAATCAAGAAGGCAAATGAGATGAGGGGATCACTGAGACCCTTCATCTCAGTTCATGGTGTTCAATATTAACACAAATTTAATCACTATTTTGTGGTGCTACACTGGGCTCCTGCATGCTGCTTGGTTGTTTCATGGGAGTTCTTTTCCTATTCTTTCCTATTGGGCCCAGACAATGAAGTGTCGTCTTATGTTTAACAAAACGAGGTTTGCTCTAGGTAAAAACTTCTGTGTAGGTCTCAGAAGTTCTTGTGAAAAATGTTGTATCAGAGCAATTTAAAGTACGATCTGAAAAGGTAAGAGCACAGGAGGCTTCATAGGGAGTGCGGTGTCTGTTTCCCAGTGGCAAGGACAGGAGTTTAAGCTAAAGCAGGCTATGTCATGCTGTGTGGCTTTCAAGCCACAGGTTGTACCATCTGTCCTTCAGTAGCTTTGTTTTCAGCTTCTGAGGCTGGTGCTTTGTGAGAAGGAGAAAAGGGGAGGGTAGTGTTCTAGGACACCAAACAGTAACATGAGCGGTTGTATGCAATTAAGTTTGTCAGAAAACTAATATTAGAACCTATTACTATGCAAGCCATTTTCTTTTAGTGGTAGTGAATCCCCCTGATATTGTACCTCAGATTAGTATGTGGGGGGGAATACTTTATTAATGCAGAAAACGATTTCTCCTAAAATAAGAGTATAATAATACTTCCACATCTTAGAGGCACCCTTGTTATTCTCTCTTGTTCCTACTCATCCATATATTACTCCTTCTCATTATGTGCTTATATGCATACTTCATACATTTAATATCCAAATGTGTTTGCAAGAAATTTCTTGGATAAAAATCATCATATGCATGCTTTACATATATATATATATATGTACAGTGTATTTCCCACTGTGAGAAACAGTTCTGGCTCTTTCTGAGGGTGTTTGTGACAGGAGATGGTCAGATAATGAAATCAAAAGCTAAAGATTATAGATTTTTGACAAACTATTTTTACTATTTTAATCAGCTTATGGTGGCTTGTAATTGCTCTCACTGTGAAATGAGTGTGGTGGCTTTTGTGTTGTGTACTTTTTGAGTTGTATTGCCTTTAATGACAAAAAAGGCCCAGCGTGATGAAACTCAGGTCTAAGCAAAACAAGAGTGCTGGTAACAACTTCAGTCAATTGCATTCTCTTAAATTTAAATCAGCAAGGTCACGAGATTGAAGCTTAAAAAAAAGAAGATATTTAAAAGCCATTCTTACCTTTTAAGCACCAGAGAACAAGTGAGAGGTGCAAAAACCAGAATGACTATCATGCTGAAGCAAAGGCCAATGACAAAACCTTCAAATTCTCCTTTACCTGATGGGAAAGAGAAAGATTGAATGAGATTTACACTGTCAAGTATAGAAGGGCCTTATTAACTTCATGAGAGAAATGTTTTAAACAGAAGTCAAGGCAAATTTTACACATGTTCTGGAATTTAAAAATCTAGTTAAAACTAGACCTGGGATTCTCAGGGGGTGTGTGAGGTTTTCAGGTTTGTATTTTTAAGATATCTAGGTATCATAGAGTCATAGAATGGTTGGGATTGGAAGGGACTGCTGAAGATCATCTAGTCTGATCCCCTGCTAAAGCAGGTTCACCTAAAGCAGGTGACACAGGATTGCTTCCAGGCAGGTTTTGAATATATCTGGGGAAGGAGATTCTCCAGCCTCCCTGGGGAACCTGTTCCTCTACTCTGTCACTCTCAGAGTAAAGAAATTCTTCCTCATGTTCAGGTGGAAATTCCTGTGTTTCAGTTTGTGCTCCTTGCCCCTTTTTGTGTCATTGGCACTTCTGAAAAGAGGCTGGCCCCATCCTCCTGGCACTTGCCCTTAAGGTATTTGTATACATTGATAAGATCCCCTGTCTGTTGTCTCTTCTCCAGGATAAACAGGCCCAGCTCTCTCAGCCTTTCCTCGCTAGGGAGGCATTCCAGCTTCCTAAGCACATTCGCAACCCTCCACTGGACCTACTCCAGGAGCTCCATGTCTCTCTTGTCCTGAGGAACTCAGAATTGGACACAGCACTCCAGGTGAGGCCTCACCAGGGCTGAGTAGAGGGGCAGGATCACCTTCCATGACCTGCGGGCAATGCTCTTCCTAATGCTCCCCAGGATGCCATTGGCCTTCTTGGCCACAAGGACACACTGCTGGCTCGTGCACAGCTTGTTGTGCACCAGGACCCCCAGGTCCTTCTCCACAGAGCTACTCCCCAGTAGGTCAGCCCCAGCCTGTGTTGGTGCCTGGGGTTCTTCTTTCCCAGTGCAGGACCCTGCATTTGGCTTTGCTGAATTTCAGACAACTCTTCTCTGCCAATCTCTCCAGCCTGTCGAGTGTATTCTTTTATCCCATGCTGTTACCTGAGCTCCAGCTTGTTTAACAGGTCAGGACCCTCATACGCACCTGACTTAATAAGAAACTATTTGAATGAAAGTGGCTTCTAAACTGTTTCAGGATTTACTAGTCAGGTTTGGGCATTTTTTTCTTTGTTTGGTTTTGGTTTTGTTTTAGGGGTTTTTTTGTGAGATCACGCCTGGTCCTGATAGCAGTAATGTGGTTTGTGTATTTGGTTGGTGCCCATGCTTTACCTTTTAAGAACATTAAGACCATTTTATCTGTAATCAGCTATTTGTCAATCCTTGATGCAAACCTACACCTCCTATTGCCTATCCTCCTATCATCACCCCACCTGCCTAGAGAAGAGAAAGTATTTGAGAGGTTACTGAAGGTTGGTAAAATGTTCAGGCAGTGAGAACAGTGCTGCTAGCACAGGAACCAAGGCAAACTATGATGCTAAGAGTGAGTCAGTGTTGAGGTCTTCTTTATAAATGGATAAGTCAAAAGTTTAAAAATAGTGCCAGGAAAGTGTTGTCAGTTCATGATTGTGTTGCTGACATTGACAAAGCATATTTGCAAAAAAGCCACTTGCTTTTTCTTTTCCTACCCATCCTCTAACAAAAATGTCTTTTTTTTTTCTTAAACTAAACAGCTACCTAATATTAAAAACTAATTTGGAAAGCTGCAAATTGCTTTGTTGCTGAAAAAGGCTTTTATAGCAAAGAAACGTGGGATTCTTCTAATGGATTAAGTAAACTTGGAAATGCTGGAGAGACCATAAATAATAAATGTAATGTTTAAATTCAGTGTAATTTCTTGAATTTTTAAAATGCTGTATTAATTTCACTCTGCATTTTTGTAACCTTACTGAAAATTTGAATCCTCTCCAAATATATATTTGGGAGGATGAGTGGAATAGCGTCCTGCAGAAAAGCTCCAGGGAAATACTTTAATATTTTGTGTTGACTGGAGAAAGTTTTCAGTGGGGGGAGAAGCGGTGTAAACTCTGTTGATTTCAAGGAAGATTTTTAATTTCTCTTCTTTTTCTTTCTGCTTCACACCTTTGACTATTCAGTTGTCTGTTTTTATACCTCCTTCGCTTAATACAAAAAAGTTGTTGTGGGGAGAAACCATTTGCATACTTCTGTCTATGAATTTCACAGGTTTCTGATACCATCTTAGCAGGTTCTTCTCTTTTTCTGTTTAGAAAGCTTCATTAAGGGAAAGTGTGGTCAAACCAAAAGAAAAAGAGACTATTGCAGTGTTAGTTTTAGTTTAACTGATGAAGTATTAAAATGTTTGAAAGACTAAGTTTAGCCAACCCTATATGATTTTTAGTTTTTTAGACTTCATAAATGTAACTGAATTGGTCTTCTTAGACTATCCAGGCACCTTTGCGAAAAGGAAACTTTTGCCTGTGAGCTAAAGGACCTGTTACTTAAAATGTATTTAAATTATTAGAAACCAAAATATACTTTGATTAGTCTTCCCCCACAATGGGAGCAACTGAAAGGTACTTAATTTTTTATTTTTACAGTTAATGGCTCAGGAAGCCAGTTTTATGTGATTGCTCAGGATCTTGCCGAGAGCAGATGATTGAACTTTACTAGTCACAAGCAGAAATTTAAACTGCTGAAATATATGACAGTAATTGTCAATAAATACAGGTATGTGTGCATAGATAGCACAAAAATGTCAGAAAAGGTTAAAGAGATGAAGAACCCTAGCTAAGTCTTCCCTATATATTAGGTAATGAAATACAGGCAGAGCTGTTCTGTGATGAATAGTTTACCTCTTACAGAGGAACAATTTTGTGTGTATGCTCTCAGTAACCGAGGCTTGAATACTAAACCTAGTGAGTGAGCATAGAGAGATCATAAAGCAAGGATTCATGCTGGGTAATGCAGATGCATAGAGGTTCCACAGTACCATATTTTGGAGTGCTGAAAGGTTGTGAAAGAGTCAGAGGTCCTTCTCCAGCTTTAGTGAATCCTGAAATCTGCACACGATAGGTGGTCTTTTCCTTCAGTCCAGTAAGATGATAACTTGTGGTAGAAGAGTTGAGAATAACAGCTGAAATGCAAGAGGGTTTTGGGGAGCAGATGATTAGATGAACTCTGATGGCTGAGCATGTATCAGTGTAGCTGACTGGGGAAACGGCAGAATTTCAGTGCCCTAATCCACATCTGGTGGAAACCACACTGTGCAGATGTTCTTTGGATGGGTACAAGATTTCTCCAAAATATGTATGTACATTTTAAATCCAGAGGTAAAAAGCATGAGCTTTTAACACACCGAGGTTGTATTAGGTTTACGTGGTCAGGTTTTGGTAGCAGGGGGCTACAGTGGTGCCTTCTGTGAGAAGCTGCCAGAAGCTTCCCATGTCCAACAGATCCAATCCCAGCCTGCTCCAGAACAAGGCTGAGCCAATTAGAAATTATGGTAATACCTCTGTGATAACAGATTTAAGAAGGAAAAAAAGTTACTGTGCAGATGTAATTGCAGCCAGAGAAGAGCAGAGTGAGAATATGTGAGAGGAACAGCCCTGCAGACACCAGGGTCTGTGGAGAAGGAGGGGGAGGAGGTGGTCCAGGCACTGGAGCTGAGATTCCCCTGCAGCCCATGGTGCAGTCCATGGTGAGGCAGCTGTGCCCCTGCAGCCCGTGGAAATCCATGGGGATGCAGAGATCCACCTGCAGCCCATGGGGGAGACCCACGCCAGAGCAGGTGGATGCCTGAGAGGAGGCTGTGACCCCATGGGAGGCTCGTGCTGGAGCAGAGTACCAACAGGGACCTGCAGACCCATGGAAAGACGAGCCCACACTGAAGCAGGTTTCCTGGGAGGACTTGTGACCCTGTGGGAGATCCATGCTGGAGCAGGCTGTGCCTGAAGGACTGCACCCTGTAGGAAGTGCACATTGTGCATGCTGGAGCAGTTAATGAAGAACTGTGGCCCATGAGATGGACTTACACTGGAGAAGTTCATGAGAACTGTCTCCTGTGGGAGAAACCCCACGCTGGAGCAGGGAAAGGACTCTTCTCTCCGAGCAGCGGCAGAAACAACCTGTGATGAACTGACCATAACTTCCAATCTGTGTCTCCCCGCACTGCTGGTGGGGAAGAGGTAGAGCCTGGGAACAAGGGAGTGGTGGACAAAGGCATTTTTTTTACTTCTCATTATCCTGCTCTGAATTTAATTGGCAATAAATTCAATTCATTTCCCCAAGTCAAGTCTGTTTTGCCTCCTGTGATGGTATTCTGTTTGTGATCTCTCCTAGTCCTTATCTCAACCCGGGAATGTTTTATTTTCTCTCCCCTGTCCACTTGTGGAGGGGATACAGTGGCTCTGGTGGGTACCTGGCATCTAGCCAGGGTCAAACCACTCCAGGTGATGAGGAAAATATATCACTTCATGAGAGGAAAATATATCTGACGTGCTGAACAGTTGTTTTCATGTAGACTGTAACAATTAGCTTTAGGTCTAGCCCTTATCACATGCTTTACCCTCACTCCTGTAGTCAGTAGTTGTTCACCTTGATTTGTACTAGGGCTATTACTCATCATTCAGTACAGAAACAGGGCTGTGCATTCTGCTTTGCGGGGCTTTCAGCTCAACCTTTCTTTCCTGATGGCGCAGTGACTTTTTCCCTGACAAGAATAATTTACAAGCAAACATAAGGAGGCCTTTAATGGGGCAGAAATTACTTTTCAAGTTTGCCACTGTGGATCAACGATCTTCACAAAAGTGGACATGGTGCCGTAGCCTATGGATTTCCTTCCCCCAAATTCTCCAATAAAATTATACTTCCTGCCTGGAAAACACGGCAATTGAGTGTCATGTCACTGCTGTATTGACTGATTAGGGCAGAGGAAAAAAAGAGAATTCAAGTTCAGTCCTGGATGCTCCCATTCTGCCTCATCTTATGCTTTCATATAGGTATTTGAAGTGGAATATAATCCCCAGAAGACTTTTTATGGTTCTGTAAAGGCATAGGTCAACATGAATTACAGAACTCTTGCTATCTTCCTTTGTCAGGTCTTAGGTGCTATTTGTCTTCCCTAGAATGTCTTCAATTTTATTTGAAAGTCAGTATGTGCAAAGTTAATGTATTATTACTCATGGCAAAGAGACTTTCCACTACAGACCAGTAGGAAAATGTTTATCAAAAGAAGTACGGGGATTTTTTTAATTGAAAACTCAAGTGGTTTGAATTCACAACTAGTCATTTGTTCCAATGTGTAGAAGTTTCATCATTTGTAGTTTGTTAAAGTTGGAAAAGACCTTTAAGGTCATAAAGTCCAAAATTAAACATAAAAACTACTAATTTAAGAAAATGTTCCTGAAAGTAAATTTATAATGGTGTCTTTGTAAAAAATACAAACGGCTAATTGAGTT
The DNA here is from genome assembly GCA_018881555.1 of Amblyornis subalaris. Lineage (NCBI taxonomy): Eukaryota > Metazoa > Chordata > Aves > Passeriformes > Ptilonorhynchidae > Amblyornis > Amblyornis subalaris. Next base: position 1,532,991 of record JACAXG010000110.1, read on the forward strand.
GAAAAATGAAATATATAATGTCTTAAGTCCCACAGAAAGGCTCAGATTCAAGCTTGGATGAATTGTAATGAAACATAAAAGTGCTGTGACTGAAATCTTAATACTTTAGAAATACTGAAAATGTATGTCTCCCTTCAAGCGTTACTAGAGAACTCTGCTGTAGTCTTAGAAAGGTAATTTTTAAGGAAATAACAATATTTAATTTGAGATCATATCTAGAAAATCCTAAATGTTCATAGGAGCATCTAGAGCATTAAAAGTCTAACTCGGCACTGACCTTTGAGAGCAGAGCACTCAATTTGCACAGAAATCGTAAATAACTCAGTAGTGTACTGTAGCACCACTTAATGGTCTGAACGAAGCTTTTCTTTCATGGCTCTAAGCTGCTGTTTTGTTCTGGCAATGGTGACTTACCCGGAGACTTCTTCCGTGCTGAATCTGTATAACTGATCCTGTATCCCTGGAGAAAGCCCAAACTGTCTTCTGCAGCTATTTTGGTCCACTTCACAAGTGCGGAATGCTTCATGATATTCAGAACTGTCACATTAGTGGGACCTGTCCTAGGAACTTAAAACGATATTGCATCAATACTTTGTGCACTAGACATACAAAACTGAAACCTAGCTGCTTCTGAGAGATTCCTTGTCAGATTCTAGATTCCATAAATACAATGTAAAGAGTGCAAGAGAGAGAAGAAATCCCATAGAGTAAAACCCCTCACCTTAAACAATACCGAAGTAGGTAGAAATTGTGACTGTCTCTTTACAGATATTTTACACCAATAGCCACAGCCGTACTCATTTCAGCTTGCAATATAAGACACTACAAAATTGGGACTGGAAAACCTGACTTTGACCACAGTTAAATTTGAGTTACATGGGTCTGAGACACTCTTTCTGTTATTTTAGGTAATGTCACATGTAATAAAAATATTTCTGTGGACTTGTCAGTAAGTAACAGCATTCAGGTCATTCACTGCCAGGACATAACTGCTAAGACCAAAGGCAATGCTAACTGGAGAATGCTGTTCAGTCACCCAGAAAAGAAATTTTGTGTAGCCTTCCTTTTCTTGCTGCAGATAGGAAACAAGAAGAAATATAAAGGATGAGGTTATACAAAGGGAAGGAATACCTCCTTCAACGGAGTAAAAGTGGGTCACTCCAAAAGTCTTTTCGTGTCTTATGAAACTTTCACACTGACACACGTCAGATGCATGTAGCACTATTTTGTACAACTTATATGGCTGAAAATTGTCTGGAAAACAAACAAAGATATGTCAGGGTTTACTGAAAAGTTATAAATTATAGAGAAAGAGCGGAAAGACAATAACTTCATAGTTTTTCTGTATTTTTCTTGCTTTCTGAGACTCAAAGCATAGTCTAAGTGTATAGTGCTTTACACTGAGTACAAAATATGTACATCCTTCTTCAATGTCTCTAGATGCTTAATGCAAATTATTTCAAAACCAGAACAGGACGTAGCACAGGTTTTCTTTTAAAAGATGGCAGATTGTTTATAGTCTCCCTGTGGGAGGCTTTTACTGCTGAAGGAGAAATTGGGAACTAAAATGGCTGTAGTTACCTTATTTCAGGGGTAGGTATTTCCCACTCTGCTAGCATATATAAACCTAAGCAAAATAACTAGATGTAATGTGGCACTGCAGATGTTGCAGAAGGACCAAGGAAAACACTGAGGCCTGTAGAAGGCTTTGTAGAACTCTGAAGCTAAATATTCTCTATTTTATGTAAAAGCCAGTCCTGAATGGCCTTCACAAGAGTCAGCTACATGACTTTAATCAAGATTTTCAATGTCTGTTCCATACAGCAATCCTGAAGCCCATCAAGCCCAGCTTGGCAAGCAGAATAATGCAGCTGAGAACTTAGGCTTTGACAAGGATAGACGTTGTGGTAACAAGAGAAATTAATCTTAGGGAGTCTGTAACAGAGTGGTTTATATTGAAAGATAAGCTTACCTAGGCACGAGACGAAAGGTTTTTTTTTTAAAGCCGGTAATGTATAGGTCTGCCAGGAATTTGGGCAAGGTGAAACATTGTACCAGCAGCTTAGCTGCATTTGTTGCTCAACAGTATCCAGAAGAACTCTACTGAAAACTCTGCTTTTTGTCTGCCTTAATGTTGATAAGCATTAGATGATGACTTGGTACTGGACAAATATTAAGAGTTGCACTTACCTGGATGGATCTTCAGTTTGCCCTTAAAAACAGAATGAAAATCCTACTCTCCCCAAACAAAAATAAGCAACAAATGAAAGGGTGCCTCCCTAGGAGGTGTGGTGGTTGCTGTTACCTAGTGTGAAATTTCCAGTAGCCGTAGTTATTATTTTCATGTGCATATCCTCTTTACCAGTGCCCCAGTCAACCACAAAACATTTTGGTTTGTATTCCGGAGTCCAGGTGATGACTGCCTTAGTTCCCTGGCTTTTGATATGGATTTGACCAGGCAAGTCTGTAAATTAGAGGACAAAATACAATGAACAGCAAAGCAGTTTTGTCCCCTATTGCTCTTTCATACTTTGCACTTCATAATTTGCAATGGTGTCTGGGGGCTCCTGTGTCGGTTGCTGTTCATGACTTTTCCTTATTTCTGATTGTTGGAAATTAAATGGCGGTTCCAAACCTCAGGAAGAGGAAATCTGGTGTTGCTAAATCACCTCCTGTGAGCCACTAGTAACTGCTATACATAGAGTAAGTGTGAGATAGCGCTTGCCTGGGCAGGGGAGGAGGAGAAGGGGCTAATGATGGATCATACCTATATAATTTCATATTTCATATTTCATGTGTTCTGCATTTTCTGAAAGGATCTTAAAGAGTTTGACATTTTAAAAGACAGACTATCAAACTAGGAAAGACCTTCTGACTGACACAAAGGAGGGAGAAGACCAAACTGCCATTTTGAGGTAAGAAGTGGACCTTGTGGCAGACAAAATTTCTCCATTTTATCTCTTGTATGGAAACTAATACAATAAAGGCAAATTAATTCTGAGGGAGCTGGAGTTATCTGAGAGGGATGGGGTTGTTTAGTGTGGAGAAGAGGAGGCCCACAGGAGACCTTATCACTCTCTACAACTGCCTGAAAGGAGGCTGTAGCCAGGTGGTGGTTGGGCTCTTCTCCCAGGCAACAAGTGACAGGACAAGAGGACATAGCCTCAAGCTGTGCTAGAGGAGGTTTAGGCCAGACATTAGGAAGAATTTCTTCTCAGAAAGGGTGATTGGTCTTTGGAGTGGGCTTCCCGGGGAATTGGTGGAGTCACTATCCCTGGAGGTGTTTAAGAAAAGACTATGTGGCACTCAGTGCCATGGTCTGGTTGACAAGGTGGTGTTAGGTCATAGCTTGGTCTCGATGATCTCAGAGGTCTTTTCCAAACTAGTTGATTCTGTGATTCTGTAAAGAAAATGGCTGTACTAGCTGAGGAAAAGTTGTGTATGCTGAGCAAGAATTTATCTTGAGAATGCACTTAATGCAAGTATCTTCTCAGTAATTCATGATAAGGGATTGAAATGTAAGGGCAAAATCAAGTTGTTACTTCTTTGCACGGCAAAGGAGAGCAGGATGAGAGGAGTGTGTTAGAAAATCCTTCATAAGCAATCATTTGCAGCTATCTGAAGATCAACAAGGGTACTCACACACTTCTTTATTTGTGAATGCTATAGCTTAATTTTAAAAAGTCTTACTTTGTAAGAGAGGTTATTCTTATATTGCAATAAATATACCTGAAGATTATAACACATGAAATTAGCTTATATTATAAGGAAAATTTTGTTAAATGGTTTTATTGTTTAAATTAAAAGACTGTCTATTTAGGCATCACAAAAGCCTAGATCTTCATTAAAATGTAACATGTACATCCTATCTGTTCCTTCTCCCATATGCCAGTTAGAGTAATACTGATATAAAGGACAGTAACAGGTCTCTTAATAGTTACTTAGCTCAAAAACTGAGATTTGCACATAGTTCTGTGAACTTTTTTTAAACCACTGGCACCTACTTGACATTGAGGACAGTCCATAAACCATTTCTTAAGTAGACCCAGCACACAGTACTTTCTCTATCTTGAGAAAACAAGAAGTGCTAAACTGAATATTAAATTTCTTAGTCTGTTAACTTCTATGGAAGTGTCTTCTTAAGAAACAATTTTGACTCTCAGTATGTAAAAATATCAGCCTAATAATTATTCAAGAGAATGATTTTGCCCATCCCAAAGTCTGTCAAAAAGTAGCTTTACAGATTGGTCATAAAAGCTCCCCATCGCTCTAGTGAAAGAATGATAAGGTAAGTACCTGTTTTAGAGAGCTGTGGGACAATGTAGATGGCTTGTGGAGATTCTCCCGCTTCATTATAGGCAGAAATATTAACTCTATAATAAGCCATGGAGACATTTACAAGAATTTCTCTGTCCTTGAGAAAGACGCGATTTGGTGAGTTGGTGCAAATGTTGGGTATTCTTTCCACATCAACAAAATATCCAAGGATGTTCTCACTTTGTGCTACCTAGCAAGAGGAAAAACATTATTATTCTATAAATGTTGTTGTGTCTCGTGCAGAAAATCAAGAGTAATTTAATTGTATAAACAAAATGTAACCTCTAACGATGGGGATAAAATCGTACTGTTTTAATTAGGTCATTAGGAATCAATGAAGCAAAGCATTTCCTTAAAATTAAGAGCATGCTTAAATTGAGAGGCTTTAAGCACAGGATTAAGAACTTTCCTTAATTGAGATCTTAGTAATGTGTATCCAATTAGTAATAACTGCAGTGAAGCAGCTGTAACGTTCTCTACATTTCACTGGAACATATCCCTCATTATTAGGAACTTGAAAGTTAATGAGAGGTGTTTAATTGAAATTTATGCCTCTGGGAATCCTCATCTACTAGGGCTTGTTTAGGTATCTGGTCTCTTTAAAGAGAAATGCTAATAATTATGCCACAAATTTGGAACATGTTAAATATCCCTTGGTATAAATTTCTGGTGGTGGTTCACTCATTATTTTACTGTACTAATCTTAATAAGAGATTGGAAAATGAGTGCACAGAAATCGAAATTATTGCAGTATAGACAGAAACTTAATACATGAAGGCCTGTGAATTCTTCAAGGATAATTTCTGATATCAAGATTGCCTGTTATTTCTGGCACAAAATTAATAGTGTGTAGATACCATGAAGCTGTGAGGCTGGGTTATCTTAATGAAATAATTGGATACTCCTGGAGTAACACAGGAAGACATTTATTAATTTAAAAGGCAGAGACATGTCTCGTGAGGAATTTCAGATAAAGCTGGAAGCTCTTAAAATGAAAATGTGTTTTTCCCTGGAAAAGAAGGGAAGTTTTAATAATTTTTCAAGATTAACAATGATAAATTGATGTAGTTTTTCCTTGTTAGTTTCTAGTACCTTAATCATCAGCATATAGATGCAACAAATTCTGAAGCAAGCGTACAGTATCCAATGCCTTTTGCATATAAAGTGTAGTCTCAATACAATGAGAAAGTCTGTTTTTTCCTATAATGTAGTAAATAAATAGCACATACATAACAGAAGGTACCCAGACTTGAAGTGAACATTACCTCCCACTTCAGAAGAACACTTCTTCTTCCTGGAGAGACTTGTGTAGTTACATTATATGATATTCTTGGTTTATTCATGAGTTCTAATAAACGTGGAAAAAGATGGAGACATGAACTCATATGAATCATTCTGGTGTTCATATTCTCAACTATCTGAAAATGCTATTTCATAACACACAAAATTTGGAAAGGCATTTACATTCATATTTACTACCAGTAGGATGAAACTACATTTCACTTACTGTGAGGGACCAAAATCTCTTTGCTCCAAATGCAAACACAATCAAGACCATCCTTGGTTATGCATCTGAGCTGAACAATGTATGAAGACATAGCATTTAAATTTGAAATAGTGATATTGACAGCGTTGCTTTCTACAGACACCTAAAAAAAAAGTTTCATTTATGTAGCAGCAATAAAACTTAGTCTTATATTAATTGTTTTCTCAGGCTAAGACCAGTCTTCTGACTCAGCTTAAAGTAGGGGTTCCTGTCGTCAAGGAGGAATTACTGCACATTTAACCCAGGTATTTTCTTTTTTTCAAGGCAACACCCTCTTTTTCATGAACTTGTTCTGCTCAGTCAGGACAGTAAGTAACCATTTGGGTCTAAATATTGCTTTTAAAATCAATTAGACATTACATATGCTGAAAAATAAAAATTTACTTAACTCTGAGCCTTGATGGCATTCTCAAGAACAAGAAGTCAAATGAAAATGAAATATTAAAAAAATTTCCTTATTTTTAAAAGTATCATGTCTAAATAGATCCACATGACTAATGTCTTAAAGAGCATGACTGGACTGAACGTGTGGCTACCTATGCCTTGGCACTGCAGAAGTAATGTGCATCTCCAGCTGATGATGGCACTGGGACTCCACTAACTGTAGAGGGAATGGAGTTTTTCTTGAAACAAAGATACCACCCATGTCTAAGGAAAACTCTGAGCTGAATACTGTAGGAGAAAACATGATAGAATAACTTGTTGTTATTGCCTAAACTCTTCCCTGGATGCCCATTGGTGGCTGCTATCAGAGCACATTATCCTGCATTATTTAGGCCTTTGTCTGGTCAGTTCCAGGCATTGTGTTTTTTGTAAAAGTGCTATTGCAGATTGAAATATTTGTGTTAACATTTGTTTGCTGTTAAGTTTTGTTTTCTTAATTATATACATTTCCTAAAAAAACCGCACCGAAATAAACAAAGAAAAACAATGAAAAACCCTTAAAAGCAAGAAAGCCTCACCCTAAGATGACCAGCTCTTCTCTTTCAATTTCTGCTGTACTTAATTTTTTTATTAAAGTTAATTAATTAACTTCTGTGACAGTGTGCTCACTCCTTTCCCCTCCCCTTCCCTTCCCTCCCCTCCCCTCCCTCCTGACCTTTATTTGCTCCAACTGTGCTCAAGTGATAACCACTACTGGCAGTCATAATGGATGTGTCTGGACCAGCATCCAGCTCAAAGTTGATTCGGGGTAGACAAATAACAACACAAAAGGCAATTCGAACAATTCATCCACATAACCATAGTGCTAATTAGGGTTTGATTCAAGTCAAGTTTGGAAGAAACTAATACCTGAAGTGAGCATGCATATATGTCTGTAAGTGATTCATCTTACCCATTAAACAGTGGACAGCCAAAAGGCCTGTTGAGCTCTCCTGCACAGCAGTGGTGCCAAAAGGCCTGTTGAGCTCTCCTGCACAGCAGTGGGCTACACAACCGGATATCTTGATTAGGGACACCTCTTAAGATTACCCCTCAAGGCTGAGAAAATATTAATCTCATCAGATACTTGATAAGTGAACTGGAAATAAGTACACTGAAACTTTGAAGTCTCAGTTAAGTGATACAAAGGATTGATTGTGCACATATAACCCTTTAGACATAAACTGTTGACCAGGTCTGGGACTAAGTCTGAATCCAGAACAACTAGACTTTCAGGGGCTCTGAGAAGAATTTTAGAATGCAAGGGGAGCCTTTCTAAGAATCATGACCCAATTAAAATGACTACCTGACAGTTCTGTCTGACTCTATCCTCTATGCAGTGTTCCTTGCCATCTGTTCTTGCTAAACTATTGTCACATTTACTATCAAACTTTGCTATATTTCTGTTTTATATCAATAAACATACTGCTACTTCTTTCTTATGAGTGAAAAGTATTACTCCATCCATGACAACATCATACAATTTTGCTAATAGAAAAAGCTTGGCTGCAAAAAAATCCTACTACACACAATATTACAGAAAGGCTCCAAATCCCTACAAAACAAGAGGGAAGTGGAATGGATTTAAGACCCAAATGTTAAATTATATTACAGGTACATTAATCCTACTCTTGATAAATATTAGCTTTATATATCTATGCATATATGTGAACTCTGTGGTCACATGATTAGGAAGAGATTACAGCCTAAATTCATAGGATCAGCTGGGACCTGGGAGATAATGAATATTTTTCACCTGTAGTCTTCAGTCATTTGCATCACCCAGTGTGGCTGTCTTAAAAAGTCCTTCACAATACTCATGTGAATATCCATCTGTCCTGTCTCCAGAACCCACAGGACATACATTTGTACTGCTCTTAACCCTCGGTTTGTTCACATGCTGTGTGACAGAATGTCACCACGTGGTTGTCTATCTATTGCACTACTGGGTGGGCCATGCTTGGGTAACTGGCTGTCCTAGGATGGTCTAGGACTTGTATGCAAATGAACAAGGGGACTCATCCAAGACCTGCATGTTCTTTGTACTGAGGTGAAACCTTTCTTACATGGGCCTCTCAGAGTACTCCTTCTGAAGTGGCTAAACAAACTGGCAGTCAGCTATGAGAGAAATAGAAACAGTCTCCTGAGATGAAAGGAGGAATAAGGGAGCTTCTGGTAGTAAAAAGGAAGCAAAGAGGCTCCTAGGTGAGCAGAGTTGCCCAAGAAGTGGGAAATGTTGCTATTTAAACAGTTTTCTTCTTGGGGTTTTGTTCTTCTTGATAAACACACATTTGAAACTTGATAAATACATATAAAAATAACAGAGTTGAAAAACAGACAATTTCAGGGACTTAGTGATACAAACCAGGCATATGTGCCTGCCTGCTGGCGAAGTTTTTGCATGATATTCTGGATGGCAAGGGGCAGGATAAGCAGTCATTGGTGCTACATGCAGACATCATTGAAATCATGACTGGTTTTCCACCTCTTACTTATTACCTTTACTTTTGTACTGCTGTGTTGCTGCACCATATTGCATGTCCTAAAATGCATCTGGAACTGATCTTGTATCCCACAACATCCTTCTCTCCAAATTGGAGAGGGATGGATTTGACAGGTAAACTGATAGGTGGATTAGGAAGTAGTTGGATGGTCTCATCCAGTGGGTAGTGGTCAGTGGCTCAGAATGGACATCAGTGAACAAGTGGTGTCCATCAGGGGTCTATACTGGGTGTGGCCAGTGTTACTTAATATCTTCATTAATGACATAGAGGGATTGAGTGTGCCCTCAACAGATTTGCAGATGACTTCAAGATGAGTGGAGCTGTTGACACACCTGGAGGATGGGATGTCATTCAGAGGGACCTGGGTAGGCCCAAGAAGTGGCCCATGGGAACCTCATGAGGTTTAACAAGACCAAGCACAAGGTGCTGCACCCGGGTCAGGGCAATCCCTGCTATCAGCACAGGCTGTGGATGAACAGATCAGAGCAGCCCTGATGAGAAGGACGTGGCGGTGCTGGTGGGTGAGAGGCTGGACATGACCCAGCCACGTGCACTCAGAGCCCAGAAAGCCAAATGTGTCCTGGGCTGCATCCAAAGCAGCGTGGCCAGCAGGGAGAGGGAGGGGATTCTGCCCCTCTGCTCTGCTCTGGTGAGACCCGCCCTGCAGTGCTGCACCCAGCTCTGGGGTTGTTACCGAACAGTCCTGTAAGAAGGCATCTATGCAGCAGTGGAGGAAGATGTTGGAAAATTCTTTTAACTTTAGCACAATAGAGTATGACCCCCATATTTGTGGTTAGTGTTTAGTTTTGTACATACAGTGCTTAGTACAAATGTTAGAGATTAATGTGGCCTCGTGTTAACTCCCTACATCTGTGACCAATAAGCTTGTTCTAGCTAATGCTTCTTTGTTTACTTCTATCAGTGATTAATATGTACTAGCCAATATCTTAGTTTTGAGAACAAGGATTGTGTGCCAGAGAAAAGAATAAGAGAGGAACAGCACGACCTGATGACATAGTTGAGATACTCTCAAGGAGAAAAGATTCGTCAGAAGAGCTGGAACCATACCCAAACAAGTGGAAATAATTAGCGTATATGCATGTATTCAGGAAATGTGACGAAAATATATTAGTTTCACAAATATAACCTGGTCTCTTAGGTTACTGGGCATGCATGCTTAGAGGAGAATTCCCCATGCATTCAGCACTGCTAATAAAGTAATGTTGGTTTCCTAACCTAACAAATTATATGGAGAGTTTATTTCCCAGTATTCAGGGACAGGGTCCCCAGCATGGGCAGGACAGGGACCTGTTGGAACGAGTCCAAAAGAGGGCCACCAAGTTGATCAGTGGGATAGATTACCTCTTCTACGACAAAAGGCTGAGAGAATTCAGCCTGGAAAAGAGAAGGCTTTGGGGACACCTAAGACTGGCCTTCCAGTACCTGAAGTGAACTTAAAGAAAGATGGGGCAAGACTATTCACAAGAGCATATAGTGACAAGACAGGGGACAATGGCTTCACACTGAAAGAGAGTGGGTTCAGACTAGGTATTAAGAAAAAATTTTCTCCTGTGAAGGTGGCAAGGCACTGGAACAGGTTGCTCAGGGAAGGTGTGGATGCCCCATCTCTGGAAGTGTTCAAGGCCAGGCTGGATGGGACAACCTGGTCTGGTTGAGAGTGGCCCTACACGTGGCAGGGTGGGTTGGAAATAGATGATCTTCAAGGTCCCTTCGAACCCAAATCATTCTAATATCCTATGACTGTATTGCAGAGATATTATTGCCGTCTTTTCAATGAAGAAAATCTGGAAAACTGATGCAAAACAAATGTGTGTAAGATATGAATTATTACCTTAAAAAACATAGCAACCTGATCACTAATCCATTTGAAAATGTAATGATACCAGCAAAAAGAATAATATTGTAAATCACTGAAAGTATAATTTGGATCTGAGTTTGCATGGCATTTCTGATATCCAGCTTTTGCATCACTGGTAGTCGTAATGTCTCACTGATATGCTAATAAACCAGTTGACCTGCTGTTCTATTTTATTCTGTTTAAAACTACTATTCTTTCTTTCCCAAACATTTTACAATTTGTTAGAACCAAACTAAGATACCTTAGGGGGATCTGCCTACAAATTGGCTTCTTCCTGTTTCTCCTTGCTATCCTCATGCTGCCTGTGCTATATGCAACTGAGCTGATACTGAGGTACCTTATGTTCTCATGTGATTGTCATCTGGAAGTACTTACCAGTGTCCACTGAGCAGATTCTGTGAGTGCCTCTCTGTATCTCAGCTCATATGCTGTAGGAGTTGTGGGCAGGTCCCACTTTATTATCAATTGGTTTGTGATCTGATGAGCATTTATGTTAGGTGGTGACAAGCACTTTCCTAAAATGGGGGATACGCAGCTGTTAAAAATGCAAGAGAAGCAGGAAAGCTTTGGTAATTATGTCTGTCAGGTGTGGTCTATAAAAATTAAAAGACCTCGCACAGAATACTGAACACTATAAGAATTCAAAAAACACTAGAAATTAATAATTACTACATCTTTATGCTATGAACAAAATAGAGTTGTTCCTCTTGCCTTTCTTTTGTGAATGCTTCTACTGATTTCAGGAAGACTCTTTTTCTAAGCATTTACTATTCTGAGTGAGGCTGAAAGGCAAAATCAAAATGTCAAGAGTAACTGTAGTCATGAATTTTATAAAAATATCCAGAATACATTTAAATTTCAGTAAGTGCAAATATATTTTCATCTTTCTCTCCAATAAATATAAGGTGGCCAAAAGTCGCCCATAAAGGTCATAGTGATAATGTGGGTTGTACTGGCAGTAAATCCCAACAGTGAGAAGCACTGTTTTTTCTTGGACCATGATTAGTCTGAGCAAGTGGAGTGAAGCTCTTAAGATTATTTCAGTGGCCAGATGGGGTAGGGAATCCTAAATAAGCCTCTAAAGGGCATAGTAAATAGGGCTTATTTTTTTCATGTCTTCCCTGTAGCACTGTGTAATGGGTGAGTGGCCTTAGAAGAGTCGACCTTTGAAAAGGTTTCTCAAAATTCTAATGCTCTATTATCAAGGATTCCGTAGGCGCACAGTGATGAGTCAATTTGCTCTTTGTAAACCAATATAAAGAAATTCAGAAAATCATTAAAGAGAGCACAGAAAGCTGGTTAAGTACTGTACACAAATATTACTATGTATTTTTCTGGACATGACTATTTTATATTCTAGCAAAATATTTAAAGTAAAACCCTCATCCTGTAAAAGCTGATGGACTTCTATTATTAACTTTATTCAAGGAAGTAAAACTGCATCTTAGCTCTCTGAATCAGTAAAAATAACAAGAGTATTTTGGGAGCTGAAACTTAGGAAACAGTCTTTAAAGACTACTGCTTTAGCTGAGCACTGCAGTTGCACAACTTGTGAAGATGCAGTACCTGCTTTGCTGGGTAAAACTGAGATGTTCTTTCCTTTTGCACAGGTGTCATGGGCGTAATTCACTGCTATCCAAATGGATGCAAATCGCTCAATGTAGAGATTCTTTCGTTCTATTGTGATGGAAGGTGATGATGTGTTTCGTTGAAAAAGTTTTCGTATTTTGTTCCTTCAGAGAAAAGGAAGCAGAATGAAAAACACTTTATTGGATTATAGTTACTCTTTCCTCCACTGCCCAAAAAAGCAACACTACAGCAATTGATAACTTTCTAGATACCTCTACACATAATTCCGCATCTTGGAATCTTGGAAGTGAAGCCTGAGCAGCTTGAAACAACAATGTTAATTCCAGCACCCCTGTAACTCTAGCAAATTTAAACATGCAAATCCTTGTTGTGTTGTGTAGTGGGCAACTGTTGAATTCCTTAAACTTGCACGGCATAGCATGGTACAAGACAAGGTCCATATGATCACCTTTTATACTTACAGTGGGATATATAGAGCATTTTGAAGATATAAAATTTGGTTAGAAATTACTTCATAAAGCCTTGCCACCTATTACAGGGGCACCCAAATTCCTTTTGAACAGCAAAATTTCCCAGTTACATGAAATTACCACAAAGTTATGAAAAACTTCTTAAGACTTATATGCCTGTCTTCTGACTTCTGCTCCTACAAAGCATCACAGTTTGACAGAGATATTTAAATGTCACCTGAGTCCTCAGCCCCGCAGATTTCTCCTGGTATACCTAATGCACACAGCACAGGAAGTCCAAGACCTTTAAAGCCTTACATACAAATTTATTGCTTATTTTTTTCCCTCTCTCTGTCATTTAGTCTCTGCCACACACAGGACAGATTTTTTCCAAGGTTAAAACTGTGCAAGTTCAAGGTTCTTAAAGAGATGGGCCAGCATACTAATTGCCTAGCCACATATTTCAAGTATTAAATTACACACATCATGATTCCATATTTAATAACTGAGAAAAACTGCTTGAAGGTTTTCCTGTCTTCTGCTTCAGACTAGCTGTGAATTAGCCATTAATATTTCAAAGCATGATTTTGAATTCTTGGTTGGAACTTTTCTGTGGGAGTGTTTTTCTTTAATCTTTTTCTTCCTGACAACTAAATCATAAGGAGCAAGGACAAGGAACAATTACAACGTCAGACTGATGTTATACGCAGGAAGGGGTGATGCCCTCTTCCAGGCAAGCTAAAAACCCTTTCACATGTGGGGTTTTTTTCCTCCTTTTAACCCAATAGAAGAGCAGATAGGAAGTTTTTCTTCAAGACCACAGTGGGGAAGCCTAGGAGACTGAGGTTAAGGTCCTGACTCTGACTTGGAAAAATCAGCATCTCTGCTGGGGAATTGTCTCCCTCTTCCCCCACTGACCTCCTCTTTCATTCTTTTTTCTGCCTTCTCTGTTCGTGACATCAACCCTGCAGCCTTGGAACAACACAGTCTGGTTTTGGCTTAGAACTTTAAGAACAACTAGCTTACAAATACTTCAGCTGATAACATCTCTACAGAAACAGAGCTGTTTCACAGATGTTTCTGCTGTTCCACAAAACTGGGGCTCCTTAAAGTCACAAGAGGCAAGACAGCAAATGCAGTGGGATTTGGTGCTTATTGCAAGTTGGTGCCTGCTGCTATCTTCAGTGAGAAAATATTGAAGGTGATGTGGGGAGTAACCTCAGCCTTGAGGTGGTTGCTTTGCTCCTCTGCAATGTGCACATGATCACCCCGGGGAATTTCCCAGTGTAGTGACATTTTCTTAGCTTAAGGAGACACTCCTAACCACAGCTCATTTTTAGTGACAAGGGATGGTTATGTGGCAAAATAATCAGCAATGAATATCAGAATTTGCCAACGGCATACAGCGTTGTACCCTATGTGGCCCATGATACTGTCTCATGGCAAAGATCATGTCTTCTGATCTCACTTCTCTATTTCTGAATATGCCCCTAATCTTACGGGAGATTCCAGACATCTAGATACAAAATGAGGAAATTTAATTTTGTAATGCAGCTGCAGTTGAAGATACCCTTATTTTAAGATAATCAGCTCAAGATTAACCCTAGAAGGTCATTCTATCTGTTAAACCAGTGCAGGATAACTCAGAATTGCCAGAAAGCATGCCACATCTGACATCTCCTTGGGTACATAACACATAATGTGTATTGTGCACTTGGGTACATAATACATAATATATAATACATAAAATAAAAGTTTAGTGTCTTTATGTTTGAGTGTTTTGTTTTATTTTTTTTTGCTTTGAATGCATCAGTGTTGAATATTCAATGCAAGTCAATAGTGGCAAATAATGGTAATTGAGTAAGCTGATCTTTGGCAATAATGTTTTAAACAGTGTGTTGGAGGCATGGTAGAGGTATAGTGACTCTTTGTATTGGGTTTGCATGGCAAGGTTTTGGGAGCAGGGGAGCAGGGTGCTACAGAGGCGGCTTCTGTGAGATGTTGCAATGAGCTTTCCCCATGTCCAACAAAGCCAGTTCTAGCTGGCTCCAGGGCAGACCTGTTGCTGGCCAAGTCTGAGCCCATCAGCCATGGCAGTAGTGCCTCTGGGATAACGTATTTAAAAGAGGAAAAAAACTGCTGCAGGCATAGAAGGAATAAGAATGTGTGAGAGCAGCAGAGAGGAGCCCATGCTGGAGAAGGTTTGCTGACAGAACGTGTGACCTCGTGAGAGACCTGCACTGGAGCAGGCTGCTCTTGAAGGGCTGGCACCTGATGGAAGGGACTTACACTGGATCAGTTCATAAAGAACTGCAGCCCCATGGGAAGAACTCATGTTGGAGAAGTTCATGGAGGACTGTCTCCCGTGGGAGGATCCGCATGCTGGACCAGGGGAAGAGTGAGAAGAAAAAGAAGTGACAGATACAACATGTGATGGACTGACCACAACCCCCATTCCCCATTTCCCCACAGAGCTGGGGTGGAGGAGGTAGAGAATTTGGGAGGAAAGTTAAGCCCAGTAAGAAGGAAAGCAAGGTGGGGGGTGAGGAGGGGAGGGGAAGATGTTTCAAGTTTTAGCCCTATTTCTCATTACTCTGATTTGAATGTTACTAAATTACATTCATTTTCCCAGGTCAAGTCTGCTTTGCCCATTATGGTAATTGGTGAGCGATCTCTTCCTGTCCTTATCTTGACCCACGAGTCTTTTGTCATATTTTCTCAGCCCTGTCAGGTTGAGGAGGGGAGGAATAGAAGAGCTGTTGTAGTGTCTAGCCAAGATCAAGCCACTGCATTCTTACAGATCAATAGGTATTAATAAGAAGTGATGAAAGATATTGGCAAGCATTGTGTCACAACCTATAATGTGATGAAATACATCGGAACAAAACTCCAGCAGACAGGAATCATGTCTAACAGCAATAACAGCTTTTTGTTTTCTGAAATGACTTTTCAGACTTACCATTTTAAGTATATGGTGTAATTAACCGTATTTGGAGCACTAGGTACTGGCAGCCAGGTACAGGTTAGATCCTCACTTAACTCTTTGTAGCACACCAATTCATTGTCCCAGTCTGGAAGATGAAAACATGGGAAGAGACCTGTCACAGGCAACCATTAACAGACTCAAAGGGACTATGAGAAACAAGTCCAAATACAAACCAGGCTAGAATTGATTGACTAGACCCCAGGATTGCTTCAAAATCATCAGCCATCTCTACCTGAAGTTCAGAACAGCTCACTATTGCTGGATAGAAACAATATTACTTTTATACTGCCAGCTTTATAAAGATCACATTATAAAACAGGAGGAGCGTAAGTTTATGCACAAAATTACTTGTGATTAATTTTTTGAAAGAGAAATATGGGGCTTTTAATGCAACTTTTCGGTTGAAGTGAAATTAAAAATCGATGACATTATTACTGGTTTTCGTCTGTAGCAGTTAAGATTATTTCAGTATTTCAAAAACCTCTTATCAGAAATGGTAATGATAAAATATGACTGTTCTCATTTTGCTTTGTGTCTTACTGTCTGAACTATCAGTTCAGAAGAATCAGCCATGATGTCTCAAAGTACTACATACACTTTGAAAAAGGACTCAGAATTTTTTTGTTGTTGTTGTTCAGAAAAGTAGATAAGGATCTCAACAGGTACAGGATGCTTAAGGTAAATTTTTCCTGATGAGTAGAGTCACATGTCCTTCATACTGGTTAGGTTTAGCAAGTTGCCATAGGCCTATCAATCTGGAATAAGAAACATTTTGCTATGTGATAAGTATATATGTGTATGTCTGGAGTTGGTGTTATAGCACTGTTATAGTATCTCATAACCTAGGTTATGAGATAAAAGATCAGTTCTCTTTTCCTGATTTCTTCCTACAACCTGAGTTACAAAATATCCTCAGCATGCTTTTCGTCATTTTAGTGGCAAATGCATACTTAAGCTACAAGTTCTTTTGGATCAAAAAATGTGTCATATGAGTATAGCTCTGACTTTAATACCCTCACCCTATGACACTTCTTTTCTCATACTAAATGAATAATGCTTTTCTAGTAAAGTTATGCTGCATCAGTTCAGATGTGTACAGTTTGCTTTCAGGAATTATAGAATTCTTTGCTTTTCTAGTCTGGCCACCAAACCATATCTTGGCCTCCTCACCCACGGATATAGTGTCTGACAACTGGGGAAAACAGCAACAGCTCTCACATTCTTCTCCTGTTTTACTCTGAATTAAACCTTCCACTTACTTAGTGTTTCCTTGTTGTCTTTTTGAAGAAATACCTGAAAACAAAACATTTTTGGAACTGCTGTAATACTTCATGTCAATAAGTTGGTAATATACTGCTCCTGAATCTATTTGAAATAACAGTTCTATTAACTCAGATCCACGTGCGTCTACAGCGTTGCAGATCCGTCTCTGCTTACAGAGGAACAGGGGTTGTATTTTTCCTCATGCTCTAAGTTTTACAAAACTCTGTGAGATTATGGTATTAGAGGAGACAAAGAAAAAATAGTAGATTGCATGTCTGGAAATAGCGTATTAGCTCAACTAACACCCCAATGCATCACCCCACACCCACTATACCAAAGTTCTACATGACTTTCTCCGCATGAACATAATGAATTGTGCACACTTTTATTTTCCCTTGTCCTGTTTGTGGATATTAGTGTTCACATGCACATCTATTTTAACTCTAATCTTTTGTTTTACTGTACTGCTTCATCTTAACATGTATATTATTAATTCTTCCCAGACCTAGCTTAGTACTAGTGCTGTATCATGACTGTGCTCCAAGAGCTCTGCAAAGAAAGAAAAAAATTTCTTTGTTCTAAAGAAAACACACTTCAGTTTCCCCACTGAAAAAAAAAAAAACAACAAACAAACAGAACCCAAGAAGCCCCACCCGTAATTTTTTCACTCTAGAAGTTTCTGTTTTTCTTCCTGTGCATTCTCACTAATGCTTAGTCTGGCTGGCTAATCGCAAGGACTAGAAAACTATCCACGGCTAATTTCAGGAAAACACGCAGATGTCTTTGCCCAGTGTCACTGTGCACTCAAGAACGTCATCTCTGCTGTTAATAAGTCGGATGTTTCTGCCTACAATAAATCCAGCACAAAGTACATCAGATGACCACCCACCGCTTTGTAATACTCTCTGTTAAATTGTGTTGTACCGGTGCTTCTCGCCTTCATCAATAATTTCCCAGTTAAATGGAAAGCACAGGTACCCGTCACACATAAGCATTACAGGTTCCGTGCTCTTCTGAAACCGCGGTTATCTGCGACGCGCTGGGTGGGATTTCTCTCCCGGCGCGTGGGTTACCCTGGGCGCGCTGCCGTCACGCAGACACACCTGCCCGTGGCTCCTCCGGGCGGATTTTCCCTTCGGAAAGGGCAGGCGTTCCCTCAGCGGCGCGGGCTCCGAGCGCCGGGGGGCCCGCCAGGCGGCGCCAGGCCCGGCGGGAGCCCTCAGCGGCCGCGCGGGGCCCAGAGCCGCCCGGTCCGGCGAGAGCCGCCGGCAGCGGCCCGCACCCACCGGGCCGCATCGTCCACCCACCTGGCAGCTGCCGGCAAAACGGGGAGTCCCAGTCGATGCAGGTGCAGGAATCTGGCGAGCACAAAAAAACCCCAAACAAACAAAAAAAGACGAAAAAACAAACAAACAAAAAAAGGGAATTGTTTATCAAGACAACCGTTAAAGAAATACGAAAAATGTTGCTGGTGGAATTCGGTCATGATTTTGCTCGTACAGCCTCATCTTTGAGTAGCAATAAGAATTTTTACTGTTTATAAGTGGCAGTAAGTTGTGCAGCAAATGGAAACTCACCTCTTACAAGTAAGAAGACAGCTGCGAGCAGAGAGTTCTTCATCTTCTCTGTGAAGAAGCATAATGATTACCATCAACATTACGTTGTCTTCAGTCTATTTTTCACACTTCCTCTTCAAACTTCCTATTCATTCTAACACATATACTGCTACTGGCTGAACAAAAGTAATAGGTTTATTAATGACAATGGGAGGTATACTTGAGCTCTGTGTTAATTAATTATACTTACAAAATCCTAACAACTCTTCTGGAAAACAGGAACTCTTCACCCTGGTTTTTGTAAGCACTCATGGTGAGATTCTTGACGGTGTCTGCAATACCAGCAGTGCAAACTGAATTAAGCTTATGTAAGTACTTCAAGCTCCTTTGAAAACCCTACGTGTCAATGCGAATTAGAGATATTGATATCAATAAAAAGGAAGTCAAGGTGTTTGACTGAGTCTAATATGAATTCTTGGATACCGTAGAAATAATAGCAGCAGAAGACCCTGACTTGTCTTCACTTTCTGAGTTCTTTCCACTTTCAAAGTAATTTCACCATTGCAAAGATGCTGTATCTACAATTGTTGGTAACTACACTGGGGCCCTAATGCAGACAAAATTCACCATAGCTGTAAATCAGGAGTTTGCTCCACACCAGTAAGTCAGAAAACGTTCTGAGCACAGAAGCCAGCAAAGCCACAATAGCTGTTAATTTTACAGCAGTAAAGGGAAATTTTCAGAAAATTTTGCTACTGTGAGAAATTTCCTTTGTGGGCTTAGATAGTTGCTATCAGAGATCGGATTCAGACATACCTGGAGGTAGGCAAATTATTAACTTATCTTGGCAACCATGGTATATTTCAGGTTGACTATTGAATAGCAAAAAAGTATCTGTCTAAAATTAATCACTTTCCTAAAGAGAGAGGGCTATAGACATGCTTCTCAGCATGGTCTACTGTAGGAGTAGGTGACTAATGCAACAACCATGTCTTATCAGATTTTATGAAGGGCACAGTCATGAAAGGCAAGTGATCAAGGAATTTTGCTGAGTGCTACAGGGGGTTTCCTAATGACAAAATCTTTGTCCTTGGGAGTAAGCTCCAAAATGCTGAAGGGTAGCAGATACAACGTGGGCTTGCAAGTTCATAACCCCTTTTATCTGAGTGATCCAAAAATTGGCCTTGACAATGCTTGCAGCAAGGAATAGCCAAGAGGATAGGGTCAACTGACGATTGTAAGGAAAAACTGATGAAGAAAATATGCAAGTCATATGTGGCAGATTTTGACAGTGGGGGTTAAAGACCTAGAGACTCAAAATAGTGTAGAAGTCAAGTGATGAAGAAATTGGTTTGATGTGCTCAGCATAACCTCATTCAAAACAACCTATCCCAAATGAAAACCATATAAGTAACTCAATGCTAGAGCAGGAAACTGGATTTAGTGTGTGCAGAATTAGGACAGAGCATACCAGAGAGAAATAAACCCAATAAAGTAAGTCCCTGTCATCTTTGCTGAAGCTCTAGGTCCCAGTATGAATGCTACTGTCATTTAAAGAAAAAAAGTTAATTCTGACAAGTACAGAAAATACATTACCAGTCCAAATAGGAGAGGAGATACAATCTTGAAAACTAGAATTTTACATTTGAGTGAGGCCATGTTTTTAGCTGTAGCTCAGCTCTCAGGTTACTATAGTAACCTTTTAATGTATAACAAAAGATAAATTATTATATTTGAGGTAAATTTTGCATAGAACCACTTTTTCAAATGTTTAATATTTCAGCTTTTCCACCACTACGAACTTTTGTCAGAATTGTAAATGCCTTAAGTTTTCCTGTTAATTCAGGTGAGGATAAATTATGGCATCTTCTGTAATATGCTTTAAAGTGCAGAATAGCTGTAGGATACTTCCAGCTTTGCTTCATTTGTGATCTGAATGTTTTTTCAGACCTAGGTTTATGCATCATTATAGATGAGGTTTTCCATGAATGCTTTTCCTTGTCAGTTCCTTATATAAGCTCTGCAGTAAAAGACACGGCAGGCTTCTGGTCTCCCCAGAATGCAATCTTGAAATAAATGAACCTTATGAACCTTTCCATTTAGACTGGATTAGATAATGTGAATTATTATAGATATTATATATTATAGATATTATAGATATTATTATAGATAATGTGAAATAAACCCCACAGCATCCTTCTCTGTTCCCTTCCCCAACATTATCTGCTAGGTCTTGTTGCTCGAAGGGAAAACAATATCTGAAGGCAGGTGGGCTCAGCGAGGAACACGCCGCTGCCCTCCTTGTCCTGCTCTGATCCTGTGGGGCTGCTGCTCTTGTAGCACATCACAGGAGGACTGATCAAGCCATGAGCTTCTGAGTACATTTTTTGCGGGTCTGTCATGTGCCCATGAATGCTAATGAACCAGAAGGGGTCTGAAACCTGGTTTGTTCAGAGTCCTAAACCTGTCCCAAGAGAGTTTGGGTTATGCGCAACCAGCAACCTTGTTAAGTTGCACTCAGGTCCTTGTGGGCAGCCGAAGCAGAATGTAGACTGCAGAGATACTGCATCAGGAAAGGAATATTGCATTTCTATTTAAAGTCTTACCTTGTACGAATTGCAAACTGGTAAGGTCTTCATTTTCTCCTGGTTGAATCTGTATGTGTTTTTGTTAGCTTGCTGTTTCTCCAATAAACAGTTCCAATTGACTACAGGTGATCTGTTTCGGGTGAATTGTAGCAAATTCAATATTGCAGCAAATTCAAATTCAGTTTTTGCCTATTAGTAGTACATGCTGAAGTCTTGTGTCTTTCCTTTATGGATCTAAAGTAGAGTCGCACTATTTTTCACAAGTTATTTCTCGTTTAACTCTGTTTCCAACAAGTAGACCTCCAGGTCTGCAAAAGATCTGACAGATTTTTGCACAGTGGCTTTCTTTTCCAGAGAAATACATGAATATCTGAATTCAAGAAGCAATTCTCATATCATCTTTGGGGAAAGAAAAATTCCCACTCAACCCTCAGCTACACCCCATGGGGGAAATTTGCTGTGTTAGAGGAAGTCTCCACCACGCACTCTTTCCTCCTTTCTGAGTTCATGTTACATTATGAAGCAGCTTATCATTCAAACAATTCTATGTTATCTTAATGAAACTCACATTTTTTACCATAATATATTGGCTAGGCAGAGCTCATCAAAAAGTTTCAATGAGAGATCTGCCCCAGAGTTTTAAAAACTTCCAAGTACATCTGAAGCATAAATGTGCCTGAGTAGACTAGATAACCAACACAGAAGGCACAAAAACCCCCCAGAGATATACATATTTGGGTGAAGATTCCTTTGAAGAAACAGAAAAAAGGAGGATACTGAATTGATTTCATTAAGACAAATGTAGACTAAATTCTGCTTATACTAGAGTAGATCTGATGTCTCACATTGACAGTGATGTGATGCAGAGTTCTGCCTCGTGTACCAGCTAGAATATTTATGAGAGTTGAGGTGGTATTGATCAGATAAGACTGGCAACTTCTCTTTGCTACAGCACCACAGTTAGTGCTACAGGCTTGTTTGTGGGATGGTGGGAGGAAATTATCTCTGTGGTAGCTCAGACCAGTGGCATGAAAACAGAGCTCAAAATACACATGGTGGCTGAGCTGTGTGCAGAACCAGGGTCTTAAGTATTGTCATTTGACTTGAAAACAAGATCTTTACCTCTGCTAGGTCACCCTTGAGCACATCTTACTTATCAGTTCTAGTAGTCTCTGACTGCTCTGAAAATAAAATGTAAGAATCTGCTTACATTTATGTTCATTATATTTTATGCTTTTAATACACAAACAAATGACAAAGAATATAAGCCTTCTTCCCTACCATCCTGTTTGGCTTATCTAGTGGGCATGCATCTGCTACAAGTAGTTATTTTGGGACGTGTGATGTTAACCAAAGAGAATTTGATAAAAGCTTGTCTGTGCTCTTCCTATACACAGTTTTGGGAGTTACTTTCTGAAGTCTACAAGAAAGGCTGTGTTTTTGTTTTTATTCATTTTTTGTTTGGATTTTTTTTAATGTCTGCTCTTTTAATATCTGAGGTAAGGAGATATAAATATCTTAGTTATGTTTCTTTTTTTCTTTTCCCCCTGGGATTGCTCCTGAACAAAGAAATGCTTGCTTGAAACCCAGCTATTGTAGAAAGCATGTTTGGAGAAAGTCCAGGAAATCATTATGAAGAAGCTCACTTTTTTAGGATAGTGTTCTGTGTTCATGGTATTTTATCCTACCATTTCCACGTTAGTAACAGTGAATGTGTTTGCACTGTTAGTTTCAGATTTTCTCCATGGTTATATTTTGTCTCATAATTTTATCCAGCATAACCAGGCTACCAAGTGTTAGCTTTTCTTAATTCAAATGTTTTCAAGTGTATTTCCTGGCTTGGAACAAGGTTATTTAAAAATAGTAATTATGGTTAACTGAGTTATGAGATTCCGTATGTATACTCACTTGTAGCTTTATTACTCCTGGCCATTTGATTTTTCCCTCCCCTATTATTAGCCCATTGAATTTTTTTGAGGACTCATTCAATTATCTATCAAAAATTGTTTCAGTCATCTTAAAATAATTTAGAAATAGGTATTTGCTGCTCATGTGTGGAATAGAAAGCCAGGGAGGGGGTAGATTTGCCAAACTGAAATAACAGTGTCACGATTTACATTACCCCCTATATCTTCCAGAGCTCAGAGATTCCAATGATTGCTCTGAAGGTGGGATCTCTTAAACTTAATTTGACTATAGGAGGGCCTTGCATATGAGACTAACCACCGTGCTTTAAGACATCCTGGCATGGACTGTTTTGAACCTTCCCTTCAAGATTATTCTTGCTTTATATCAATAAAAATTGATATATAAAAATCTCTTGAATGAGGACTTGTATCTAGTGAGCCACACCTCATTTAAGCTTTTTAACTGTTAACCTAAAGCATCACATTACAGAAAGAGTCTCCAAAGAGTGCTCCTACCCAAACCACGTAACTATCCTAGTAGTTAGGGTATACTTTTGATAGCTGAGAAATCCAGATTTATGGTTTGCCTGCATAAGAATACAGGTCTGAGCTAAACAGTTTTGCAGCTTCTGATTTTTGTTTGCCTGCCAATGGATTACTCACACAAGTGTGATTATGGGTCCTTTTGATTATGGCCTGTCTGTCCATAAACTCTCTGAACTTGTAGATTTCTTGGCTTTTTTTGTAATACAGTGTGAGTGTTCCCATTCACTCAGCCTCCAGCTTAGGTTTGCTACTAGAAATATGAAAATACCAAGAATGTCATGACTGCCTGAAGTTCTGCTCTGCTAACAAGAATAACAACTTCTTTCTGTTGTGAACTGAACTTGTTTCATCTTAAGGGTAGTGTTGTTTTCTTTATCCTCATACCTCATACAGGAGGCAGCTTGTAAATTTAGCAATCCCTGTTGAATTTCCTTCTTTACTCTAAAACCTTTTATTTCATCTCGCATAGTGATTACCAGCCTGTGTTTTGCTAGATTTAAACAAGTTAGTATTTTTCAGTCTCTTACTACATGAAAACTGTTCCATTTTCCCTGTTATCTTATTAGTCTTTCTCTGTACAGTTTGATTCTCTGAGATTTTGCTGCCAATGAAAAGAGAAACACCTACGTAGGCTGTTGATGCTGTTGCCCCTATTTTATCTCCCTTTGGCAGAAGGTGCTGCCAGGGTGAAGCCCTCCTGCTGACCACAAAGAGTCATGCATTCATTTCTGAGTTGTTGCAGTTTGTTTTAGTGGTTAGTCAAGAAATGTGACTGCCTGTGTCCAAACTGACAGGGGATTTTAATTTTAAAAGTTTTATGACTTCTCATCACGGAGACTGAGTTGGATGCTCAAGAGTGGAACGGCACTGAGACATCCAAGTTTGCAAGCATGCCACAAGGACTTGTAGAAGAGGGAGGGCTTGCATGGGGCATTTTGCAGTGTAAGCCTCTGCAGGATGACACTAGCAGCAGCACAGTGCATCTCTCTGGTGCAGTTGCAGAAGGAACCCTAAAAAAGTGGTGGAGCCATGGCCCTGCTGTTTAACAAATGTGTATAAAATGCATTGTGATTAAAAAAACAGGAAACATAAAGATCCTAAGGGATGTCTGACAAAAAAAGGAAACATTTCAAGCAAAGCTAGTGATGATTTCTTATGATACAGTAATGCCAAAATGACCTCTGCAAAATTGCCTCTTGTATTTTGAAGAATGCAAAACTTTCTTAGCTCTCTCCAGTTAAAAATGTTTAATTAAAAGATCTTCTTCTGTTTTCTGAGGAAACAAAAAGAACTTAGATCTGTCAAATGGTGACAGGTTTACTTAATGTGTTCTCAGCATGAGCCTTAAAACAGTGTGGTAGGTAACACGGTGAAAGTGACTGCATGACAGTAAAAGTCTGCATAATTACCATGATGCAAGTTCTCTCTTTTCCTAAAGACAGGGAAAAGGCGTGGAGGCAGAATGACAGGAAAATAGGAATCGCATTAAGAGTGAAATGACATGCCAAAGAGTAAAACTGAACTGAAGAGGGTATAAGCAAGCCTGAAATTTGGGAAGTTTGTATCTAATATTTCTGGCCTTTTCTTGATTTACATAATGAATAGACATCACTGGTTCAGTGCTCAGTTTCCTCCTCAGGCACCAGCCCTTGGCAATTAAACAGTAGCTGATCAATACACAGACTTCAACAACCAGCTGAGAAGGATATGGGAACTATGAAAAGGACAGACCCCCCAGGTTACAGAAAGGATTGCTGCAAGATGGTGTGGAACTGCACTTAAGAGAAAATGCTTAATCATATTTTGAACTCCCAGAGCTGGGCTATCAGCAAAGCAAGAGCTAGAGTGAGCAGTGAGCTGGGCTGCCTGTGGGTCTTGATCTTTCCAGTCTTTCTGAGTGCTTAGAGGTAGGTGGGTATAACACAAGAAGTTGAAGCACAAAGAGGTATCTTTTCCCTGTAAAACAATGCAAGTACTAAAGGATCCGATTTTCTGTCACTTAGGGCTGTATATACAGGCAAAGCAAGTGCTGGCACTTTGGGGTCATACACTTGGCAGTGGTTCAGGGCAACGGCTGTTCATACTCGAGATACATTTGTTTGAGAGGTTTGCTTTGGCTGTGGGGTTATGAGAGGAATGTGAATGCAATCTGGTCTCCCTATATACCACCCTGTCTTTCAGCAAAGCAGGGCCTTGATGGGTGGGTGAGTGTTCCTGACATCTGGGAAAAGCAGTCGCCGGCAGTCTGTAAGTGTTGTGTCAATGTAAACAGCCTTGTGGTGTCATGCCCCACCTACTGCATGAGCTTAGTCTGCCGTGGGAAGGAGACACACAGACTCTGAATGGAGGAAAGCTAGAGATGGTTTATGAAAGCTACCTTGTTTTGCAGAAGCTATGCAGAAGAGAAAAGCTGTGTCCTTTGTTTGACCCAACTTGCTGTGAGCATTGCTTCTGTAGTAAAAGAAATAGGAGAACTAATTCCATTCCTAGCTGTAAATTCAGTTTTCTAGAAGTGAAACAAAGTGAAAGAGCTCTCTCATACAGGAAGCAACAATACTGCAATAAACAGTGAACAATTTCATTTCACTTATCCCTTCTGCCTCAGGCTCTTAAATGAAGGAAGAGAACTTCTGAGCTGCCAGTTCCAGTCCTGTTGAAGGGATGTGCAATCATCATGTTTGTAAACTGGTCAGGCTCCAATTTAAAATTGATTGTTTCTGATTGGTACTACTCCTTAGGGGAAGCTTACTTCATATCTGTGCATGTCTGACAGCTATTTGTGTGAAAGTGTATATGTCAAGTCTGTTTTATCTTTTGGAATAATTTGGAGGCAGAATTATAAAGGAATACCTACAAATGACTTTGTTCTTCTTTTCTAGTATTCATTACAGAGCAATGTAATTTTGCAAGACACCTCTTTGTTTAATTTCTTGTCTTTGGAGTCATTGTGGCAATGACCCCTTGTTTCCATGTTTAATGAATCTTCAGAGGTTATCAATATTCTCTTCAAACACAATAGACTCTTGAGATGATAAAAAGAATTTGAAGCATCCTTTCATGCAATGGTTCCATCACACTGCTCAACAGAGAAAGTCTGGATTTCCTTAATTTTATTGTGCTATGTTACAAGAGACATCACAAATGCATAGCAGGAGAAGCATTCACAATTCAATAATTTTTGCTGGGTGTAATGGCCTTTAGTGCTATCTCTTAGTAAGCATGGATAGGTAGTGAAAGGCAAAACCCAGCTTATGTCCAGTATTTCCTAACAGCTCTTGGCGGCCCTCTGCCACTGTTTTTCTCAGTCTTTTCCCATCTGTGGTTATTGAGGTACCTAGAATTTCTCACTGACTAGGAAATCATCAGCATTAATACTGAATATGACTTAAACAATGCCCATGGTCATAGAATCAGAGCCATAGGATTGTAGAATCATAGAATGGTTTGGGTTGGAATGGACCTTAAAAATCATCTTGTTCCAAAACCCCCTGCCATGAGCAGGGGACACCTTCCCCTAGACCAGGTTGCTCAAAGCCCTGTCCAACTTGGCCTTGAACACTGCCAGGGATGGAGCACCCACAGCTTCCCTGGGCAACCTGGCCAAGTGCCTCACCACCCTCACAGTGAAGACTTTCTCCCTAGTACCCAATCTAAACCTACTCTCTTTCTTTTTAAGGCCTGAGTGAGACAGTGAATGGAAGCGAGTATTGTCAGCTTGGTCCAAAAAGCCATGCTCCAAGCACCACACACAAGTTAGTCGTGGAGCTGGGGCTGTTGTTCCCAAAGGTCAAATAAGCATATGGTTATCAGCCCTTCTCCAGTGAACCCCCCTTGTATGGAAAGTAGATCTTGTCCCTTTATCTTCCCCTTCACTATTTTTTTCCATACAAAACCTGGCTATGAGTTCTGTGAGGGCTGCTTAAACTTGTCTGTGCCTCATGGTGACACAAATCCAGTAATGCATTTTTTCTTAACTGAGTTTCTGAATCATGAGGAGTTAGAAAAAAATAACACACACATCACAGATCTGAAACTCTGATAAGTTTCTGAGTAGTGTTGAGTAGGCTTTGTACATCTTTTTACATCAAGTTCTCACTTATGGTACTGGATAAGCTTAGCATAAAAAAAAGAAGCAGTTAATAGAGGGAAAAATCCAAGAAAGGTCATATTTCTTTACATTACTTTCTTACAACTTATTTAAAGGAGAGGGTTTTTTCAATTAAAGTAATTTAAAAAGTGAAAATTATAGTGCAGGCCAGAAGCAATTAATGTGCATCCTGTACTAGTTCATCTGCTCACCTCAAGAAAGTTTATCTTCAGAGATCAAAAGACAAAAGTCAGACTCAGAAATATATTCTCTCACGTCACCTTCCATACTTTAAAGAGCAAATCTCAAAGCTGAAGGAGATTCTGATGCTCTTGTTGAAATACCTTTTTAGGAGCTCTAGGGAGTTTGATGGAACCATCACTGTCTTTGTGAAAGTAGAGATATAAGATGGAAGGGTTGAGATTTGCTGTAGCTTCAAATGCGCAAATCAAACCAACACCACTTTCCTGATTGTTATTAACCCATTTCAAAAGGGAAAAATATAGTGAGACATTTCCAAGTCACTTACAAAGGCCAGAAATTTTTTGTTTGAGAATGCCTTTTCAGAGATCACTGCACAATGAAGCTGTGGGATTTCAACCGATGCTGGTAAAGAAAGGCACTTGACTGCCTTTGCATCTAACAAGCTATAATTCACAGTGCCAATTACAGGAAGCAGCAGTGTTTTGAATAGTCATGTTATAGTTTAAACTCTTTGTGCTGATCTGTAACCCTTTGTCCACATACTGCAGGTTGAAGAGCTTCTTGACAGTAGTTTCTTTTTTGATAGAAAAATATTTCATTTAGCTTCTCTTTCCATAACATCTACTAGAAAATAATTTTTTGAAATAGAAAAAACCAAACTACTATACTTTTCTAACATGTATTTCCTTAGATAAAACCATATTTATTCTCTAAGTAGACATGAATAGGATATTATTTATATTCACAGAAATGTTCTCTGGTTTTAGTAACCAATTTAAAAAAAAAAGCATATTTTAAAATTCTTATGAAAAACTTAAAATGAAAGAACACTCCAGCTCAGTGCAGCTCGACAGTCCTGGCACTCTGAAAAGTGACAGCCAAGAGGTGGAGTAGAGAGCAGGTCATACAGAGCCAGCAAGGTGCCCTCCTTTTCAGCTTTTGGATACTCTTAGGTTTTGTGCTCCTGTCCTCCCTCACTCCCCTTTCAAGGAAGGCTAGGCAAAGCTGACACACTTCCACAAGATGTTCTTATGTGTTAACATTTTCAGAGAAAAAGTGCTGTCAAAAGTTCTTCGTTCATCTCTATATCTAAGTCTACTTGTGGTTTATATTGTCTAACGATAATGTAATAATTGACATAATTGAATTGCTCATAAAAGCTATTATGACTGAATTTCCCAGACACAGAGATACTGAATTGCTTCAACAACAAAACATAAAACCACTACAGAGATTAATAAAGCTATCAAACCTGAGCTGGAATTCTGCAGCCAACAGAATTTTTCAATTTGGCTGCAACAGAATTTGAAATTATGCTGACATTTTCAAATCTGGCTTCCTGATGCCAGGCACACACTCTTTTGGCAGACAGCTATACAATCACTGCCTTGAGTGACTTATTGTTTTGGAAAATCTGTCCCACATCTCTCAAAGTAAGAACTTCATGACACTGCAGAAGCCTGAGGTCGAAAAAGTAGGCTTTGCTACCCAAGCCTGCAAGAATTCATCCTATGTACAACTCCAGATATTTCACACCCAAAAGCAGGTGCTCCATTGGTGATGAATTTTGAGTGGCCCTCTCCACCCATGTTGTTCACGGAGCTGCTGGAGGCCGAGGGCAGGGCCCAGATGGGGCATACCCAGCAAGCTTCCCCACCTCAGGCATTGGAAAAGGCTTATGGCTGCATCTCCTAACACACTGTTTTGTCAGGCTGTGGAGTGTGTTGGGGTGAGGACCCAGCCAAGGTTCCTTGCCCTGAGGGCACTGAGACATGGACTCTTCACCCCAGCAGGGTAGGGGCGTCCTGCGTCCCACCCAGCTCCCCACATCTCAGTGAGGGGCTGGGATTTTATGTTTATTACCTCACAGTGACACCTGCTGGAAAAAGACCTTCATTTAGGCAATGAAGATTTATTTTTACTAGGAATTAAACATTCACTGGATGCTAGGAACAGGACATTATGTGAGGCAAGGGTAATAAAAAAGACTAGTGCAAATGGAAAATACCAGCAGAGCATTAAAGAACTTTCTGAGAACAGCACTGCAATCCTGTAAAGCAGCCTGTTGTGATTTTCTGAAAACAGGTACTGATTGACCACAGTTTTACACCCAAAGTCCAGCACCATTTGAGTCCCAGAGCAGACCTCAGAAGAATGCGCTGTTTCTCTGCACAATGATTTCTGAGGATACTGAAGTCATCTTCCAGACATCTAGTAGGGTTTAATCAAAGTATGGAACAGGTTTTTCTCCCATTCCCATATTTTAGGAACCCGTTCTTTCATTTATGAAAGGCGTATATCTCACTGGGAGTTTGTGTGGACTTTCTCAGCATCCCAAGAGATTCCGAAAGCAAAAGGAAGGTAGGGAGGAAATCTGCCACAGTGCATTCAGAAAAGCTATTCTTCCAACATAGGTGCGTAGCATTTAACAAACCAAGGCTGAATGGGCTTCTCCCACTCAAGAAATAACCACTAGGTGTCACTAAATGCCAGAGATTGTCAATAGTGGTCCCAAGGGGTACATCAAAGCAAAAACACTGCATATTTATTATATACACTACCTTATTACTATGGTTTTTTGCAATGACCAAAGTGTGAGGCCATTTTAGCTTTTAGCAAGATTTGCATTTGTTTTGGGAAATACCTCTGGTTTCCAAGTGGCACACATCAACCTTCATCTTTCCAATTTTAATGGATATACTTTATTTTATGGACAACATGAGTGAAATAATCTTGGTGTGTATAAGCTGTTAAATTCTACATGTTTACCTTTGAAAGGAGCTACTTTAGTCTCAGGATTGAAATAATGATGGTGTTTTATCTGGTTTTCCTACCATCTGTACTCAGAGGTGGCAATCAGAGGAACTCTAATCAGTGTCTTGTGCAGTCAAATTAAAAGCTGACCCAACCGTCTCTGCTTTTAGAATACTTTTGTATGTGCAATACAACACATACAGAAGTGTTAAAACTAAGGCTGGCAATGAAGCTGCAAACACAGCTTTGCCTGACTGTCCTATAAATTTTAGAGCAAGCATGATAGGGACCAAATTTTTCGTAAGTCTGGTTTCTCTCTCTGACTCAGTTGTCATTTCCTTTAGCACTGTGGAAAGACACAGAGAGAAAGCAGAGTTTGAGTGGCCTAACTGATTTTGAGAGGTGAAGCCAAGGTCTTCCAGCAACCTCCTAAAGCCAGCTCTGCTCACTTCCCTAACCCAGCCATTGGTCTTTCTTCAGAAAGGAAGGATGTAGAGTCAGGATGTCATTGTGAACAACCAGAAAGCAGAACTAATCAACAAACACAGGGTATGTAACTACCTCTGCCTCTAGCATCCGTAAAATGTCTCAGCAACAGGGATCTCTCCTGGACCTACTGATGCTGGGCTCTGACACATGGCCCTGGGCAGAGCTCAGTAAGGCACAGCTTCCTTAAACTGGCAATGCTGATGATCTCCTGGGAAAAGCTCTGAAGATATTTGTATTTCTTCAGTCAAGTATTTTGTGCCAAAGGCAGGATGGAAGTGTGTGCTGGGGCAGGAAATAACAAAGTGAAAAGTGAATAGCCATTCCTTCTACTGAAGGAACAAAAGCTCTGCAGAAGAAAAAGTAGTTTGTGCCTATTGGTAATGACTGCTTCATAATGGATGCAAGGAAATTGTGCTGAGATTACCTGCTCATCTTTTGTTCTTCGTCACACAATGGGAATATTTTCCGAGTTTTTTCTTTGCCAAAAGTAAATTTTTAAAAATATATATATATTCCCATTTATATTCGGTTCAACCTCTTCTCCTCTGAGGAAAAAAATTCTCTCTCTAGAATCCCACATTTTATAATTACAGTTTTCTCTGGCAGGGAGTAATAAGAGTAAGCCTCTCATTGCTCTGGTCATTTAGTTTGTCCATACTTTGCATCCCCACTCAGACAAATTGTTTTTAATTTGATCTTCAATGTAGTCTTCTCATGTACAGAGCAGTAAAATTATTTCTGGCACAGCTTTTTCCACATAGAAAATGAATATGACTTTATCTCATGTACCTCGTGTTCTAAGGTTTAATACATGCATGTTTGCAGAGTGTATTGAAGATGAAAAGCAGTATATTATAAGCAATACCTTCTACTACTTTGATCATAAAAGGCACATTAGTGCTTTTCCTCATCCCTCAAATAAGCAGTGGTGCTATTCCTTCCTAGACATCCATCAAAAATATATCTATAAAACCGGAAGAAAAATAATTATAAGATAAGGCATCATAAATAAACAAATACAGAAGTAAATTATTTCAAGATGACAATTGAAATCTCTCTCACCAGCTTCTTTTGATCTCCTTGAGGCTCATTAAATTGTGGGTGGCAGACCCCGCTTCCAGATTTGAGAAAGAAGCTACAGTGCTTCTGAAGTGCAAGCAAAAGTTTCAAAGGTAATGAGGCTTGGGACCTATAGGGAGAAAGTATAGGTTGATTTGCATGCATTTTCCACCTCCCCTGCTGCTTATTTGCATTGTTCTTCATTTTCCAGCCAGCTCAGAAATCCTCAGCTGATTTGTTAATATTTGCACAGTGCTCATAAGCATTACCGATAGTCTTCAGGTAGACAGGGAGGAAAAGCACTGGCCCAGTGAACTTCCAATCAAATTACTTGAGTTGTGACACTCTCATTTTCATCTGCTCCTTATTCTGCATGAGCATCAAGGATTTTCCATAGCAACTGTGAATGATAAATTCACAAAAATGAGTTCTAAATTGAAAGCCTGTAATTGAAAGGAAATGGTGAAAATCTGCTTCCTTAGGTTCTATCAGTAAGGGATATAGACATCCTCTGTTTTTCTGTGTATATCCTGGTTTATTTTTCTCTCTTTTGTTTCTGTTGGCATTTACTTTTTTTTTTTTTCCCTTCATATTCCTTTGCTGATTAGAGTTGAGGTATGCAACAAATCAAAGATCTATGTAAGCAGTGATGTGGAACTGCCTCAGCAGATATGCTAAAAGCAAAATAGTTCTTTGGCTCCTGATTGACTGCCTTTGCCTAACTTGTGTTACATGCTGTGCTAGTTAGCTTTGTGGGCCGGTGCTAAGCACTGACGGAAGTGAGACCCCCTGCACCTGGAATGGACTCCCATGGCAAGGAACGCTTGCAAATTTGAGCCCTATATTATGGACAACAAGTAGTATCTCAATGCATGTTCACAAAAGTGAAGAAAATTATTTCAACATCTTACATAAGATAAAAGAGACAAGCAAATTCTAACTCTCATAAACAGCCTACATTACAACCAAGTTAATTACTAAGTGCTCTGTAATAGTGTTCGGATGCCTGTTCTGAACAATTTTTTTCCAGGACAGTTGTCTTAAACAAGGATACTCCAAATAACATGCTGGAGTGTCATAAATGAAGACTACGGACTAACTCATGGCTGCTGCATGCCCGCGACATCTTACAGCACAGAATGTGAGGACTTGCTGTTGTGGTGGGCAGCTGTGCCTGTGGGAGCCCATCCTGCCACGTGGCATCAGGACGGCTCACAGCTCACAGGCACATGGCAAACACCTGCGCATAGAGCAACCTAAAATGAGTTGAACCATGCTACTCCTTTGGCAAAGGAAAGTGATTGAGAAATGTGCAAAGCAGATTAATTTAATACTTGTTTTTATTGTGAGCGACTTTTCACATGCTGTTGAAAATCTGTGAAGGAGTTTCTAATGGCAGACAGAGTTACAAGAAGACAGGAGAGGGTGAAGAGAGATGTTCACCTCTGCAC
Organism: Amblyornis subalaris; assembly: GCA_018881555.1. Lineage (NCBI taxonomy): Eukaryota > Metazoa > Chordata > Aves > Passeriformes > Ptilonorhynchidae > Amblyornis > Amblyornis subalaris. The sequence goes on from JACAXG010000110.1 coordinate 1,566,589, forward strand.
AGCAATACTAGTATGGAAGATTTTTGTGTAGACTGCATCATCTCTTCGTATATAAGCCCCCGCTGAGACTGAATCCTAACTGGGACAAAAGCACAGCACAAAGAAGCTGATACTGCTTAAATCTGTGCTAGATTACTTTCTTCCTCTTTTCTTTCTATGGTTTGAGGAGTCAACACTAAGCATATCATGTTCCCAGTATGCAGCACTTCTACAAAGCAAACAAAATTTCCTTCAAAACTACAAAGGAGCTCCTGAGCATTTGTTGTTATCAACAGAGTTTTTGACAATAGACAAGAAGGAAAAGAGAAAATACATTTTGAGTAGCATTCCTACAGGTTTATGGAAGGTTCATTGTGAAACTACAGTACCTCCTATTAAGCCAAATCACAAACAATCCATGAAATCAAAGACACAGCTATGAAACATATAATCAGCTGTTAAAAAAGAAAAAAATAAATCATGCTTGGAGAAGAACATTTTGCTTTATAAAGGCAGAAACCAGCAGCTGCAAGTAGGGAAGCAAAAAGGCATTATCTTCTGTTTCCAAACAATATTTGTGTACAGGGACCTGAGATCTGAAAAGATTTACAGCTTCCTTTTCTAAAAAACTACAATGTTTTGACACAAAATACAGATTAAAAATAATATAATGGCTAGAAGATTTTAACTATGAAGTGTTATGACCACTTCCTAAACTCCTTGGTAGTAGCTGCTGCTGCTAGAGATGAGCATGTGGTTTGCTGAATGACATTGTGGGATGTCAGCTGTTTTTGTCTTCAGCAATAGCCCCTCAGTGATGAGCTGGGGCAATCAGAAGCCTATTTGAACCGAGGAAAAGAAGAATATCAAAAGGCAGATTGGAATTTGTATTCAAATGAATAGTGTGAAATCTCAAAGTGAGATTACCAGCGTAATGATAACACAGTCATCTCAAAAAACAAGACTTTTATTTTAGGATATGAAATTTCACCAAAAAAAGAGAATAAAGAGATCAGCCCCACCAAAACTGTAACTGTCAAATGGACAGTAAATCTTTAATATGAAACACTTCTTTACCTACTGTCGTGAAATTGGCAAATACGTTTGACAAGATTTTTATCTTTCTCCAAATATATAGCCTAATTTTTATCTATATCAAAAATTTTCTAGAATAAACAGATTCACAATTTTATATTTTTCCCAGAACCTGAGACAAAGACACCAAAGGGATTTTTTTTAATTAATGTTGCTTAAAATAATTTTAGACTTACATTTGTGAATGAAAAAATATGAAAAGCATGCAATGTATGTAAGCAAGATGACTGGTTTATGATCTTCATTATTTGGTGACAAAAAGATTTGAGTATTTGCTTGTATTTATTTTGAATAAGATGCTATCTGTTCTTCTGTGGTTTGCAACAAAGGCTAAGTGTCTCTGGAGGGAGACTGAGAGAACAAACGTGAGTATAATGTAACATGTCTGAAGCTTTTCAGATGCTATGAAAATGACCAGAACAGAAGGACCTCTATGGAACTAAACTGTAATATGCCTTTCCCACAATGGTACCAAGCTGTGTTACAGTTAAAAGTGACAGGCCAATAGGATTTTTAGGTTACTGTATAGGTCTCTGAAATGTCACCTTTCTTTCAGACAAGTAAGTGTGCTTTCAGTTGTCTCCAATATTTTTTTTTCTTGGTAGATTACTAACTTTGAAAATACCTTTGTCCATCAATTCTAGTTTTTGGTGGAAAATCGGAGGCTACTTTTGAGTATTTAGTGGTGAGTGAACCCGAGTGAATTCCTCAGATTCTGGAAGAGAGCTGAACACTGACTATATCTGCCAGTAGGCATGGTCATGTACCTGCTATATGGGAATATGTGTATGTAGAGTTAACTTTTTGCTTTTCTTTAAAAAAAAGGGCAAATTTTGTGGCAAATTCCTTGTGGACTGTGCCAGTCCATGGACTACAGCCTGATTAATACTGTCTTAGAGATTGCTAGGGGTCAGAACAGTGTGATACTTATAACAAATTGTCTGTTTTACTCCAATGATGCACACATCTGTTGAACAATATTTAGAAAGTGTTTTTACACTTTGAAGTAAAATCAGCCACAGAAAGAGCTAGTGCTGAGTTGCAGTCAGGCTGTGGAGTTTATTGCAGAAGGAATCCCTCTGTTTTGTCTACCACTACCCACCCCACTTTGAACAGAGCAGCTTGTGCTCCTGCTTTCAGAGCCACATACAGAGTCATATTTTGTAAATCCACAGTTGTCCAAGGGGATTCTTTGTTTTTCTAAGCATCGCTTGATTGTCATTGTTATTTCTCCAGTGGAAAACTCATTTTTTTTTCTGTTTTAACCCATTTCTTTTACTGGAAGAACAAAAGAAGACCAACATTTTTGCTCCTTTTGAAGTTGCCCTCAGAGCAAAATATGACCTTCTGCTTCACTAGCAGAACATCTGAGAAACTTTCCCCATTGATGTTAGCATGGAAAGCACACCCCAGTGACCAGACGAGTTGTCTCAGACTGACATGTGTTTCTGCTTCTGTGTGTGATTTATTCCTTCTTTATCTAGAGGAGCAGTCGTATCAGCATTCATGCCTTTTGTGGCTCACATGGTACCTTCCTGCTCTGTAACCAGTATGTCTCTGCTGTAGCACTCCACTCCTGACAGGTGACACATCTGGCAAAGAACCTGACCCATCAAACTGCTCTATGCCCGAACTGCGCAAATTTCAGGACTAGGTAAGATATGTGTAAGATCCTAATTTATTGTAAAAAATGCGAATTCTTGTGCTCCTTCTGCTTCAAGTCCCTCTACCTCTTTATGCCTCAGATGTTGTTTGTCCTCTGTCTCCTGCATACATGCTACCCACATTCTACCTTCCTGAACAACACGACATGTTGCAGGACTGACAGGGTGATTTCTGTGTACCAGTGAAAGAGTAGAATATCTGCCCTTGACTTGTTCTGCTAAAAAGAAACATTTTCTGTGTAAATCCCCAAGCTCTCATAGACTATTTTGTGTTGCATTTGGTAGAATAGAAAGAAGTAATACTTAAGTAACTGCAAAAAAGGGAAATGAAAGGACCCTAGCTGCAAGAACATAATGATTTTGTTATTTTAATTGCAAACATAACTATTTCATTATTTTAATTGCAAGCACCTTGATGTGGTATTGACAGAATTCAGGAGTTGGTTCTTCAAAATGTTTACCTGGGGACAGTTGAAAACAGCCAACTCTGTGGGAATGTGTATGTTTTGGTCTTTTTTTCTAACCAAAATTTGCAGCTGTGCATCCTGACCTGCTTCATGAGGGTAGCAGTTCGCAGGCCATCGGCTGAGCAATGCAGAGAACAACACAGCTCAGAGTGATGTGATCTCAGAAAGTGCTAATCCTGTGCACATTGACTCTTTCACTTGTACAAAATAGAAGGAATATTTCACATGTGTAGTCATGTTGCTGCGTGTGGATTATTACTGTGGATGTGACCAGTGTCTTTTGTAGTTTTGCATATTTGCATGCCAGCAGGCATCTGCACCTTGGCAAATACAGCTGAAAACAAGGTGTTGCAAACAAGTAAAGGAGCCTTCATGTATTGCTGCTATTGACAGCTATGTTCAGTGCACAAAGTTAACATGCAACATCTGCATTCAGAAAAACACTGTCAAGGAAGTACCTGACATAATTATTTGAACAGATCAATTCTGCTTGTTCCTGCAACCTTACCCAGTTGACACAAACAAAGGGACTGAAAACCCAGCTTTGTTACCTTTGTTAGCTTTGTTATGCAGCCAGGTTACCAACAATTGCTTGAATAAAACAAGAGAGATTCTGCAATCATTAGACTTTCAGAAAGATTCAGCTAATTTACATCACATTTACTGAATATTAGTCTTGCCTTCTTCATGTAGTATTAAATCAACAGCTTGCTCGGAAATAATAGCTGAGACAGGGAATGAGTAAGTCCCTTGTGTGCACCCAGTGCTGGTTACCTGAGTGATGCTTAGGCTAATGCACGTCTCATAGTGCAGAACAATTTGCCTTCTTTTGTGGAAAATGAACAAGTGCCTTCATCCTAATTCTCTGAGGTCATAGTTTTTTGTGCCCAACTTTCATCCAGTCAGAGAAGTATGGTTAATAGTCAGATCTATTAATTTGAATCAGATGAATCAGATGAATCAGATCAATAACTTGCTCTACATTCTTTTAAGACTGTGATTATTTTTGTAATGGAAACAACCCTTGAGGGTCACTTTTCCCTCTAAGTTTCATTGTAACTTGAACAAAACTTGTATTGCCATCTAAATAGATAAACAATATTAGTGTATTTGCTTTTAAAAAACCCCCCATGTCTGCTATACAATAGATTATCCTGTTAAACTTCTACACCTGCTCTGGAAATTTGAAAATATATCTCTGATCTGCTGTAGCTGATTCATGTACCTTTCACAGGGTTCTTGGAAACAGAGCAAATCAATTTTTAATAAGAAACCACTGCAATATTAGTTCGGAGACACACACTAGAAAAATATCATAAAGCATGTAACAGGTAGGCTTCAGTCACTAATTCTTAATTACCACCTGGAGGAAAAAAAATAATTTAAATTTCAGTAAACCTGCAGTACAGTTTAACATATGAATTTTAATTAAATATGTTGCATGACCAAATGAATGCACCAGAAATGCTGATGATTTTAAATCCTTCTTCTGTACTGCCTATGTTAGAAAGAGTGAAGCATACTGCACTCACCATCTTAGAAAAGATTTATCCCTGCCGAGCCACCCCTCTGGGAACACAGAGGCGTGTCCCCTCCAGGGATGCAGTCCGGAGGCTCAGATCTCATGGCAGTATCTCACCACTGAGACTTCCTCAGGCAAACAAGTGTCACCACCTGGAATTGTTGTCATTGCTGTGCCATACTCTGCCTTTGGAGGTTTCACACTGCTAACAGCTCTCAGCCACATTCTCTGGATTTCATGTGATCAAAACAGGAGGGCTGGCCACAGCTCAGGAGACACAAAAGCATGTGCTCAGATCCTTCTGAATTCAGTGGAGTATCAATGTGTGTTGAAGTGCTTTGTAGGAAAGGTATGGAATTAGTTCTGAACTTAAAAGTTCATTACTGAGTTATTGAAAGGAGCTTCTGTAAGCAGACTGTTAACCTAAGTGAAAGCTGAGGTAGTCTTGATAGCAGAACTTGGATTGGGATGATTCTGCTAATGTTCCATATGGCACCACAGCTGAACTCCATGGAACCATAGCTCAGCTGATTTTGGTACTGGAAGCATCTGTCATCTCACCTTTGACGGCAAAGAAACAGATTCATAACCATGGCATCATAGAATGGTTTGGGTTGGAAGGATCACAATGAACAGGGACATCTTCAACTACGTCACGTTGCTCACAACCTCATCCAAGCTGACGTTGAACGTTTCAGAAGGCCACAGAAAGTGTTCCCAGAGTCTCCCCTGGTTCAGGCTGAACAACCCCAAGTCTCTCAGCCTGTCCTCACAGGAGAGGTGCTTCAGCCCTCTGATAATTTTTGTGGCCCCCCACTGGACCGGCTCCAACAGGTCCAGGTGTTTCCTGTTCTGAGGACTCTAGAGTTGGATGCAGAACTCCAGGGGAGATCTCACCAGAGTAGAGGGACAGAATCACCTCCTTTTACCTGCTGGTCATGTTTCTTTTGATGCATTGATGAAGGTATTAAATAGTATGGTTCCCAAGATGAATAACAAGGTAGATAAAATTGTATTGTATAATTCTTGGCTGCTTCTACTTAATGAACCTAGAAGATTCTTTTAGTAGCATGTACCGTATCTTACATATCAAAAAAAAAAAAAAGAGTCAATGGACTCCATATTCTCTGTAGCAAATTCTCAAGTGTAAGTAGTATTTGTCTTATCTCTAATTTATGTGCATATGGCATAATCCCTTTTCCTTTCTTTCCCTTGAATAAATTTCCCTAACTGATCCTGTGGAGCAGAGATTACTCCATAGTAGAACTTTCCTCCTCCACCATTGTGATAAATAAATTGAAGGGAATGGCTGTGATACTCTCTGATTACCAGTGAAGGAAAGAAGTTATATTGGCAAATCTAATTTTGAAACCTATGTCTTCTCAGAGCATATTCTCAGAGAGAATATTCAACAGGATAAATTTTTATGTAAATAATGTATTGTATTCTTTATTTATATTCTTTGAGAAAGCCATAGGGAATTTCTCACTTAAAATCACAATGAAATTTAATAGATATTGAGAGCTGCTCTCTGCTAGCATTTCTGGAAGATCCTATTTTCCTGGGCCCTGCAGTGTGAAGTGGTGTGGAGTCTGTGCATATTATTGTAAATTAGTCTTCAGCTGCAAAAATAAAACCTTGTGTTCAAGTACTTATCCTGGAGCTTGTTATATTATTTAATTTTAAAAGTAGGTTGAAGTAGGAAATCACATAACAAGGAGATAAAAGATCTCATATATGTCTCACAATGTGGAAAAAACCCAAATCCATTGTAACAAGCAGGTGTCCATACATTTTTGATGAAACATTTTTTAAAAATGTGATTTTGATTTGGTTCTTTTTAATAAAGGCATCTACATGCCTCTCTTACATCCATTTACAAAACACCCTATCATTGTGAATGTTATTTCTGTGCACAGCATTTCCTGTTTTCATTGTGATCTTTACTTTTCACAGGAGTGGAAATAAATTAGTGGCTGCTTCTGTTCACTACTTTCATGACCCTCCTGATGGTAGGGTCTAGTCCTCTACTTGGGCTCCTCTGTGCTGCTACCATATTAGCAATTTCCACTGTGAAGCCAAAGCAGCAATTGTAGGAATTTTGTAGATCTGTGCTGCTTCTTCAAATCCACTGACTCCAATTTTACATTTCCGCTCCAAGCAGTGGAGTTTTGTGTTCTTGCCAAGACTAGCTACAGCTGCATTTCTATGACTAGGCAAGGATAACAGGATACTTGGAATAGCACTCTCCATGTCTGACATGCACTGTTTAAAAGAAATTGCTCACCTGGCAGTTGGCTATCTGACACTCCCCTAAGAAAAAAAATGGCCAATACATCCAGGCTTCCTGTTCAAAAACCTGTTTTCTGTCCTAATCCATGTACAGTGTAAATAACTGCACAAAGTGCTCATGAACTGTGCGCGTTGGTGCAACAGAACTGTCAATAGCGTTTCATTCAGAGCAGTGTTCAAGTGTCCACATCTTCATGATCCCAGGAGTATGGAATATAAACTCCCCTAAACAAAGCAAATGATGGCTAAATAATGTGAACTATCTCCAGGGTAGAAGCACAAGGGACATTACCTCCAAGTAAAATGTATCTTCCCTTTGTGAACGGTGCCACGCTGCTAAATCTTGCTTTAGGCTGTGTAGCATAGCCTCACAGCTACATTTTTTACCCTGGTAATTTGCCAGTATCCTTTACCCATATGCAGTCAGTTGCACTAGGTGTTCAAGTGACCTACAAGGCTTTTGAAGGTAATGACCTTCTTTGCATTAAAGAAAGATGAAAGCATAGTCTTGAGAGAATTAGGGAAAGACCATCAGATGGAGAGGGAACTGTTATGTTGCACTGAAGCATGAGGTGAACAAAGGAGTTTAAGCATATGCGTAACTGGGACAGCAAGAACTGCTAACACTGAAACAAGTTGTGCCAGGAGGATTTAGTAGATTTTCTACTATATCTGTCTTCTGTGGTACTAATATCATAGATGGGCTGCAACAAGAACTGGAGGTGACTAAGAGATTGCAAGATTAATAAGTGAGTGAAGAGTGAATACCTTTTATCGTATTTACTGTATAAAATAACGAGACAGACTTGAAAATACCGCAATCCTTGGAGAGTCCATGTTATCTGGAAATAGAGAATATGGTAGTACCACAACCTTAGAAAACCCTTTAGGAAGAACTAAGGACTCCACTTTCCACAGCTGCATTTTGCAATTCAGCCCAAAGAGGCACACAGGAAGAAAAAGCTGAATTTCATAAAGCAAAGGAGAAAGAGTAAGTTTTCATAGCTCCATTTGGTAAAAGACCTTCATGTTCCTAAGACAGAGGGCCATGGACAGAGGAGCAAGTTGCTACATCCCTATTTTAGCATTGAAAATCATGAAAAGACTTTGGGACTGCATTTCCCACAGAACTAGAAACCATTTAGGGGCTGATATTGTCAAGTGCCAGGACAGTGGGGAAAACTTATGAAATTGGTGCCCTGTTGTCAAGTGCTGAGCACTAAAGAGCCAGCTCATGAATTCTGGAAGCCCCATTTTGTCCCAATAAGTTAAAACTTGGCTCTTAGTAATATTATATAGAATTCTGTAGTCTTAAGCAGAGGCATGAAAGTGCAAAAATTGCACAACTGTTTAAGGGAACTATAATCCTGGTGTTTGTAATCTAGCAAGCGAAGATGTAGGATTTAACCACTACCTATCCACACAAGACCAGGACAGTTGCATATGGCTGATGCAAGTTCTGTCATTGCTTCTGTGACTACAGCACAGACGTAACCAAAACAGCCTTAAATTAATGACTTTGGGAAATCCTAGCAATATTGCTAATCATCCAAGTACTCTGATTTCATGGGTGAATTTTATATCATGTATTGAGCTCTCTGCTATGAGAACCTGAATTACCTGCTATAAAACTGATTCAGATATAACTAACAATGTGATAGTTAGTGTAGAGTTGTTCAAAATATTGCTGCTTAGAGAAGCTTCTTAAACTGATGCACCTGAGAAATTGTTCCTCCTCTCAGGCTATGTTTGTACACTGCGGAAGCATTGATTCATTTATCTGCTCTGAGAGCCACACTTCATCTATCTTGAATTGACGTGTGGTTCGTATCACTCTGCTACGCCAGTTTATGGTTAATAATGACATTCCTACAGCTTTGCTCTTGTTTGAAAGAACTATTCAGCAGTCTGACCACATATCCCAGCAAACAGCCAGCAGAGGCTGACAGGACAGGGTGTGTTTGCAGTAGTGTGATAACCTGCAATGGCAGGTGAGCTGTGGGAAGACAGGGCCAACTTTTCTAAAAATCTTTACGGAGTCACAGCAATGGTCACTGATATGAGAGATCCCCTTCTCTATCTGCAGCCATTCCCTGGGAACATGTAGTGGTTTGGAACAGTCAGGTACTCCTCACCAGTTTCTGGCTGAGAGATCAGCTATAGGGGTTATTCTGCTGTTAAAGGTGTGTTGCATCTCCACACATTCCCTTCCCACCTTTCAAGGATGCTGTTCTTGCTCCTTTTCAAATTTCCTTTCCCTCGAGTCATCCCTACCACGGGTGTCTTCTAGCAAAGGCGGTATTTTGAAATTGCATTTTCTTTTCAGTGTTGGGTGGTTGGTGATTTTGGCAGAGTCTAATGTGCTTGAGTTTTACACAACCACTTCATACAACTCAGTGATGAGATCCAGACTGGACTGGGGTTAGGTATAGCAACGGCTGTCAAGGCAACAGAATTAAGATTGCGAAACACTAAAGATAGATGTGAGCGTGATCAGAGTCTGCTTTAAAAGGATATTAAAAAATGCTATTATAAAATGAATTTCAGGACAGAGCAACATGGTCTAGTGGGTGGCATTCCTGACCATGGCTGGGGCCTTGGAACTACATGATCTTTAAGGTGCCTTCCAACTCAAGCCATTCTATGATTTTATGAAGAATCTGGAGCAACAGTGAGTGGAGAAATGAACTGCAGAGCAACTTATATTTGCCAGAGGCTACTTCAGATACCCAACAACATGGACAAGTGCCAGTCAGGTTCACTAGTCAATCCTTGGTTCTACTCAGCTTGGTCAGATAAGGAACCATTGTTCCCACAGGCTGGCTGTCTGCAGGGGCCCCTGCTGACACTGTTGCCCACGCTGGGAGGCCAGCAGAGAGCAGAGGAGGTGAAGGTGGTGCCTGTACACCTGGATAGGTTGTAAATGACTACCGAGCTGCAAAAGTGATCTGGTCATAGAGTCAGAGCGTGAACCAGAGAAATAAGTAGCACTGCTATTCCGAAGTGGCATAGGAAGTAAAGGAAATGGCAGCCACCAGGGCAGTCCTGAGTACATTGTTTTCCTATAGAAGTTCAGGATAGAATTAAAAGCCTCTTTTACTCCAATTTCTTTCATATAACACTTATAAATCAGTATAAAGATAGCTGCAAAATTAGTCACAATTTGTAGCAATTGTTACAGACGTGAGTGCGCAATCATGCCTTAAAAGAGCCATGATTTCTGACATGTCTCCACAGCCTGATTTGTCATTTATTTCTTGAAATCTCAACTTTAGGGAAGGTTGAGTGCACTCTCAAAGCTGTAAGTCAGGATATCTTTTCCATTAGTCCTTTTTATTAATCTTTCTGTACCTGAAGACAAAATGCACAGTATGTGTCTCTGTGCAGACTTATCAAGATCAGATTGCATTTTATTTTTTAACCTGTCTGGTGCCAGCATTTTGTAGTTGTCTGGAGCCTGCTGAAGTGAGAAAGGATAGGAAAGAGCTTGTAGGAAGAGCAGGCAACGGGCAATGTCTATGACATTTTGCAGTACAGAGAAATACAGTGCAGAAATCCCTATACGAGCTGCATTGTGTGAAGGGAGGTCAGTGACGTCCAGGCAGAGAGAACTCTTAGCTCTGCCATACTTAGATTAGTCCAACCCAGCCCATGCCCTTCCTTCCTTCCTTGTTTTATAATCTGTGACACTGTCCTCCACAGCAGAACTGGTGTGGATGTTTTCATAGGGTTTTAGACCACAATCCAAATCTCTGCAGTGTAAATTTGTTGTTTCTTCCAGCAACTCCCCTCCTGGTGAAATCCCATGAAACATTTGAACTGGAAAATTGAGTTTGTAGGCAAAAAGGGTTGAGTGTGATTTATTTTCCCATCACTCTTCTCCCACCAATGCTGAGTATGAAGTACAAACTAAAGGCCAGGTCCTCTGTCAGGGAATATGGGGAGCCAAGGTAGTCATTACTGAAAAGGGCACCATGATTAGACGAGTGACATCCAGTCATGAGAATTCCAAAATCTAGCATCAATCCCATTAAAATAACATGAATGTGGGCAAAGGACACTTTTCAAGTAAGTTAACTACTACTGTAGCCTGGCACCATCCCATGCAGACTGGCGTTAGTCATCCCACAGGCCCTGGCTAGTTAAACAGAAGTAGAACTGTTTTCTAATATATTAAAAGTGTTTTCTTAAAATTGTTAGTCCTAAGTATTCTGTTGCAAGACTTCTGTGTTGTGCGTCTTTTTTTAACAGTGATTCTCCAGTCCCACATCCACTTCAGATTACTTTGGATATTTATTTCTAAGTATGGAAGCTGTCAAACAACCTTTCCAAGATGTTTCATCAGCTGATCTCCACATATCACTCACGTTAGGATGCCATCATAGTTTTATCCTAGGCCCACAATTTGCCTCAGGTAATCTGGTTCCATTTAATAAGACTGCTTTTATTCCAGCAGCCCCTGCATTAAAAGGAAGCTTCTCTCCATGTCTGACATGATATATAATTGTTTTCATCTGGGTGAAAATGTACCTGCAAAATGCTGGGTAGAGCAAGGCTCTAACTCATGCAGGTTTAAATGAAGAAATACCCTGTAGGGTGCCATGCTGCCTTTTTCCTTCAGTTCATGAGGTCTCTGCTGTCATTGATTTCAGAAAAAGCAAGAAAACTTACACTGTGTAGGAACATTGATTGGTCTGATGATTTTTTTTTTATATTATACATAAGAGCTGCTGACATGTGCAAAAACATTTTAGTAGGTGTGATCAGGAAGCAAATTGGCCCTGCCCTCCAGCATGGTCCAGCAATTACTTTCAACAGCAAAACCAGCAAATTAATCACACTATTTGCTAACTCGATCTAATTGTTCATATGCTGAATCTTTTCCAGTAGAGTGTTGCCCATTGAAATTGAGAGTTTATATGTTGTTCATTTGAGGCAGGCGTTTCTTACTGGTAAGAATACCCTAATTATTATTTTCTAATTAAATTAGGCTTTTTAAAAAGGTTAACCATGACATTTTAATAGCTTCAGCTCATATTGATATTCTGAGGACACACTTCAGCTCAGCCACTTGTGACTAAAAAGGATGTTTTTCCAATTAAGAAATCTCTTTTTAAGGGCTTCTCCTAAATGACATCTGTTTTACAGGAGGATGTGGACTAGAATATAATTTGTTTCCCTGGCTGCACAATCTCAGAGTTCAGCAGGTAGACCTTTCAAATGGTTTTGTTACAAAATTTTAATGTTCATGACACAAATTGTTTACAGTGCCCAACGCACAAAAATAAAGAATAAAAAAAATTATTATGAACATTTAGTTGTAGTCAATCCACACAAATTTCTTTCTAATGTATCAGGGAAAACTGTAAAGAAATCCACCGAAAATGTATAGACATACTAGATTCATTAAGGAATATATCTGATATTTCAAAATATTCCTTGTAGCAAGTGCAGGCTGCTGGAATACAGTTACAGTTTCCTTTCATTTTGCCTTTACAAGTTGCACATGGTGTCCTCTACAGGGATTTGCACTTCATTCTGTTCCGTATTGCCCAAGCAAAGAAAAAAAGACAGGAACTCTCCCAGGTGGCCTACAGATGAACGTATGTCAAAACTGTATGGATACAGCCAGATGAGAGGGTTAAAGTTTGAAGAATGAATCTGAACAGGAGTGACTTGGTATTTCTGCAGTATGTTTAGTGAATTCCTATCAAGTACAAGGAAATAAAAAGAGAAGTAATAAAACATTTAAAGACCAGGAAGACTGTGTGGCCATTTGGAGATGGAAATCAGCTCCTTGACACAGAATGGAAATAAGATTATGGTTGTCCATAAGAGTCCTTGAAAATGAGGACAAGTAATTTATTCTTGTCAAAATTGAGAGGAAATATTGGAGAAATGCAGAGCAGGGAGTCATGTCCATAAGTATCAGACCAAAACCAAAAGAATATTGTGACCTTATTTCATTCTTCTAATTCATAGTAATTATCGGGTCAAAACTATACTGGATAAAATTGATTCCATACAAATTTTGAGTGGTCAAAATCAGAAAAAAAGAATTTTGTTAGCACTTAATGTTTCTGTTTGAAGCTATGTTTTGTTAGTTTAATTTTGAATTACGCGTTGAAGATAGTTGCCATTACTGAAATTGGTGGGATGAATCCCACGACTGGAGTGTGGCTATCAAAGGCTACAGGCTGTTCAAAAGGGACAGGCAAGGCAGGAGGGGCAGAGGGATAGCTCTCTACATCAAGAAATGGATAGATTGTGAATGGCTTTCCCTGAACAACAGCTACAAACAGGTTGAAAGTTTAAGGGTGAGAATCAGAAACCGAGTTAAGGGAATCCTGTGGTTGGTATTTACTAGAGGCTGCCTGATCAAGGGGAGCCTATTGATACCGAAACCATCTTACTGCAGCTACTGCAGGCATCGAACTCACCAGCTCTCAGCCTGCTGGAGGACTTCAACCACCCAGCATCTGCTGGACAAGGAGCACATCAAGCTGTAGGTAATCCAGGATACTGCTGGAATGCATGGAGGATAACTTCTTAAGCCAGGTAATAGACAGCCCTGCCAAAGGGGATCTGTTACTGGACCTTGATGGTCACCAGTGCAAGTGAGCTGATGTCAAGGTTGGAAGCAGCCAGGGCTGCAGGGGTCATGCACTGGTGGAGTCTGCAGTCCTGAGAGATATGGAACAAAAAAGAACAAGAAGGGCTTCTATAGGTATGTCAGACAGAAAAGTCGAAGAAAGTGTAATCCCCTCCTGACTAACATGATTGGCAAACCGGTAATGAAGAATGAGGAGAAGGCTGAGATACTCAACAGCTTGCTCAGTCTTCACAGGCAACGTCTCTTCACACACCTCTTGAGTGGAGGGGCAGCAGAGTCCCTCCTGTTGTAAGAGGAGATCAGGTTTGAGACGCCCTGAAGCAACCTGAACGTACATAGATATATACGACCTGACAAAACGCATCCCAGAGTCCTCAGGGAATTGGATGATGTAGCTGCCAAGACTCCCTCCATGATATTAGAAAAGTCATGGCAGTCAGGGCAAGCCCCAGGTGACTGAAACAGGGGAAACATGGTACCCATCTTCAAGAAGGGAAGAAAGGAGGACGGTGGGAACTACTGGCCTGTCAGCCTTACCTCTGTACCTCGGAAAGTGACGGAACAGACGCTCCTAGAAGCTGTGCTAAGGCACCTGGTGGTCAGTGAGGTGATTCAAGACAGCCAATATGGGTTCACGGAAGGCAAGTCCTCTCTGACCAATCTAGTGACCTTCTATGATGGAGTGACTACATCAGTGGACAAGGAAAGAACCATGGATGAGATATATCTGGGCTTCTGTAGGGCCTTTGACACAGTCCCCTGTAACATCCTTCTCTCTCAATTGCAGATTGATAACATCCTTCTCTCTCAATTGCAGATTGAATTGCGAACTGGATATGGCTAATGAATTGGCTGAATGATTGCATCCAGAGGGTAGTGGTTTGCTTGTTTTAAAACCCCACCTGAAAATTAATCCCATTCAAGCTGCCCCTCCTCCCCCACCCCCTTCCAACAGCAGGGGAAACACTAGGAGAGACTGTACATGGGGAATCATCATTTTAGTGAAAAAACCCAAACCTCCCAATATCCTAAACAATACCAATAAAAGAGGCCATAGAAGAGTGCTCTACCCACAAGAGCACTCCTCTTTGTTCACCACTGAACAAACAGAAATGCTTCCTGAAAACAGTGCCTGGCATTGTTTCCCAGACACAGGCGAAATGGCAGCTGTCACCACACTGCGCACTATATGGCACCTGGGAGAAGCAACGACAGCAAGCCAGAGACACTCCTGTGACTCAACGTCCTCCCACCAGCCTGGAAACAATGGAAAAAAACACAAACCCAGGACAAAACAAAACCTGGAAAGCTAGTTCGTCTGAAAGGAGTTGTTCTGCCAAAGCACTGACCCCAGTCAGGTTGGCATGGAGGCAGGGGCTCTCTCTCTCCCTCCGTTGCATGGCAGTGGCAAACAGTGGGGTTGGAAAGAGGCTGCAATGGTGGCTGCAGCAGCCACAGCTTTCCCACAGCTTCCCCAAAAGTTAAGGGAACAGCCCACACCTTTCTGCCATCGAGGTAGGACCTAATAAACTTCCAGATTCCGGCACCTTGGTTTTTCTGCTGAAAACCACAGCCCTTGCTGTGATGTGGATGGTGTTGAATTTCCAGCGCTAAAACTCCACCTCCTTTTTTTGTAACCATGACAAGTGGCCAACAGGTCAACATCAAGGTGGACATCAGTGATAAATGGGGTCCCACAGAGGTCCATAATGGCACAAATGCTGTTTAATATCTTCACCAATGACACAGACAGCAGGATCCAGGGTACCCCCAAGGTACCCTCTGTCAGTTTGTAGATGACACCAAGACGAGTGGTGCAACTGACACACCTGAAGGACAGGATGCCATCCAGAGGGACCTGAATAAGCTTGAGAAGTGGACCCATGTGGATGACAGGAGGTTCAATAAGGCCATGTACAAGGTCCTGCACCTGGACTGGGGCAATCCCCAGTATCAATACAGGCTGGGGAATGAACAGATCAAGAGCAGCCCTGCAAGAAGGACTTAGGCGTATCAGTGGACAAAAAAACTAGACATGATTGGCAATGTGTGCTCACAGCCCAGAAAGCCAACCCTATCCTGGGCTGCACAAAAGAAGCTTGGGCAGCAGGTCGAGGGCAATGATTCTCCCTCTCCACTCTGTTCTGGTGAGAGCCCACCTGGAGTGCTGCATCCACCTCTAGGGGCCTTAGCACAGCAAAGATGGGGACCTGATGGAGCAAGTCCAGAGAAGGGCCACAAGAATGATCAGAGGGATGGAGCACCTATCCATGAGGAAAGGTTGAGAGAGACGGAGTTGTTCATCCTGGAGAAGAGAAGGGTCCAGGGAGACCTTATTGTAGCCTTTCAGTACTTAAAGACGGCCTGTGAGAAAAATGGGAACAGATTTTTCAGCAGAGCCTGTTGCAATAGGACAAGGGGTGATGGTTTTAAACTAGAAGAGGGTAGATTCAGTCTAGACATAAGGAAGAAGATTTTATGATGAGAGTGGTGAAACTCCGGAACAGATTGCCCAGAGAGGTGCTGGATGCTCCATCTTTGGAAATATTCAAGGTCAGATGAGTGGGGCTGTGAGCGACTTGATCTAGTTGAAGATGACCCTCTGCTCACTGCAGAGGGTTTGGATTAGATGACCTTCAAAGGTCCCTTCCAGTCAATCCAACCTATGATTCTGTGATTTTTGTCTTCATTCCAGGTCACAACAAAAATGGTTGTCAACTTCTGACTTAGATTCCCCATATGTATATTAGAAACACCGTCCAGGTGTTAAGAGCAAAGCACCATCATCATGTTTAGGTAAGAAAAATCTCTACACTGTCTTACCCTAGAACTAGGCAAAGGGCTTCTGTATCTAAAATGGAACTTCAGAAGAGGACTGTAATGCACTAGACAGCATGGAGAGCTTGGACTGTGACTACCATGGCTGTACACCTGCCATGTGGGAAATTTTCACGAACACTGCCTTTGGCAGAAAAAAATGCATTACTCAAATCACTTACATTAAGTACCCTAATTTAACTGTAAACAACAATATAACTTTTAAGAACTGTTTTCTTGTTTAACCAAGCTTAAGGAGAATGGATATTCTATTTAAATGAGTTTGTCTTATATTTTAAAAGGTTTTAAACAACAAATTGTTCCATATTGGAATATTCTGTGACACTACTGTACTATGGGAGGAAGTATTTTCAGAGACATTAACTAGGACTGGGAATAACAAACCAGGTGAGAATTTTATTTCAGTATGTCTCTGTGTGATTTAGTTTTGTACCACTGCTCAAATTGTGGTTCAGTAGAAAGCAAAGAGAATGGAGGAACCCCTTGACAGGACAAAGGAGAAAGAAATGCTGTCCAAAAGTCTCCATTAACCTAAAAAGCATAAAATGGTCAGAATCACGAGGTACTTGTTAGCTGACTTTGGAATCAGCAGTGCCTGGAACTGATTATTTCTGTCTCTGTCAGAAGGTCTAGCTGCAGTGAACTGAATTACTATAGATGGTTGCAAAGGATAAGGAAAGATAAATGAGCCAAACGAAAAAGCCTGCAGGAAATTAAATGGAAATACAGATCTTGTGCTCTAACACAAGATCACTGCTAAAACTGAGTGCGAAGAAATAATGAATTCATTAGAATAAACACATGGGCACTGAATGTTATTGCATCCAAATAATTTTCACATAATTTTCCTCATAGAGTAAGAAGAGGTGGTGACACTACATACAAACTCCCATACTATTTCAACTTTGAAGTGTATTTAATCTTTCGTTTGCTAATCAGACAAGATTCAAGAAACTGCACATCAGAATGCAAACACAGTCAGGCAATGATCTCCAAATTCTGTAGTTCTTTATCACTTTTTGAAATAAAGTATGTTGATTTGCTTTTCCTAACATGTGCTAGGTAGCAGAAAATCTCTGAGTACATATTTCTGTGAGGGATGGAAACAATTTTGTTGAAAATATTGGCAATAAATGGCAGAAACTGGTAATCCAAGACAATATAAGCATAAAAAGAATACTAGGAAAAAAAGAACCACAAGCTCATAATAAACTGCTAAAATGGACAAGAATACATGAGGCAGTGCATGTAAAGCATATTATCTAACCATCTGGTAAAAAATCCTTATTCAAAGATCTGGAGGTCAAAGTACCTGATGTAACTAAGCCTTCTGCAAACTGGCAATATGACATGAAGGGTGAGAAGAGAGCTTGTTGACACTGTGGTCTCTTAATTTAAAAAAAGGTTTCACTCACTGATTTTCATAATAGACAGATTTAGTACATTATAAACTCCTTTTAGAACACACTGTCTAGTCTAGTAGGCAGTTAGGCATCCCAGACTTTATAATGTAATCATTAATTTGCTCATTAAACTCTTATTTGCCATAAAAACATATATAAACATATCTATGAACTTTGCACTTTTCTTATTCAGTTTATTGCATTCAGTGTGCCCCTGTGACTGAAGGGATAAGCGAAGATTTAACAGGTGATAGGAATAATCTATGAAGCTGACCCTGTTTCTGTTGCCCAGCTGATTGTTGCGCAGCTGTCTGCACTGTACAGAGGATACAGAGTAAAGAAAGTTACATGAGACAGGAGGGATGAATAAATGTATCTCCTCTTTCATAATTTTAAATAATATGTAACAAACAGATCTATTACCCTAACACGGATTTTTAAATTTTTTCTTCTTTCTTTCTCCTGTTTTGTTGTATTAAAGCATCAAGAAATGTTGGGATCCAATCCAGGACTTTGAACAAGATGACCCAGAGGTCCCCTTCAACCCCAGCTGTTCAGGGAGTCTGGCTTTCTTTAGCAGTGAGGAATGTCATCTTTGTGTTATGGTCCCAGACAGCGAGATAATAGAAAGAGAAAATGGCATTAGTGGGTGTCACGTCTGGCGTGCCAACTCTGATTTACCTCAGGTGCTGCTGGTACAGAAGTGTCCCAGGCCTGGGAGCTGTGTAGCCCTCATCTGCACCTCCTCATCTCTTGCCAGATGGATATAGCTGCCTAGATTGAGGAGAGAGCAGATAATCTCACATAATAAATATATGATGAGAAATAGATCCAGTGTCAGAAAAGATTTTGGAATTTGGGAGATGTGGGTGAAGGGAAGGAAAAGACAAATAAAGGGAATATATAAGCTATTTTCTCCCAGAGTTTCTGCACCCTTAAGAGTAGCTTTTTAATTTCTTTCAAAAACTATGCCTTTGCACTGCTGTGATTTAAAAAGCAAAATGGGCACAATTTTTTTTCTTATGCTAAGTATAAGGAAAAGTAAAATTAGTTGTCCAAATATGCTACAGGCATTCTATGTCTTCTACCAGTCTCCTGCATTCAACACTTTAAAACACATCTGTTTTTCTGTGAGTAATTGAGGGAAGAAGTGATTAGGATCTCTTGGTGAAATTGTGATGATGATAAATGATGATCACTAATTATGATTGGTCTTTCCATGAGCAGATCTATTAATGCTAATATGACTTCCTTCTATTTCCAGCAAAGGAAATCCATCTCCTTCTATCAAAAAATCATCTGCTAATTTCCTATATCAGGACCCTAACAAGAGCCGCCTGTTCCTTCCCCTTAGTGTATGTATGAGGCAGTTATTCCGACCCTTGACGTTGCTCAGTTGATTAACTGGAAAACAAAAGCAGGGGATGGACAACTAAATGTCTAATTAGCTCATCCTCAGCAATTTACAGCAAGTCTATTTGCAGCACGTTTAGCTTATAGCAGATGTTGTTCAAGGATGTTTATTTGAATGTGACGAGCAACCTACTACACCATTCTCTTGTTCTGTGAAGTGTTTTTTCTTGGGTTGCCAGGATATTTCAGCATTTACATGATTCCCATTGTGGTACTGAGGGTTATAGAAATCTCACAAATAAAAACCTCAGACCTTTAGTTAAACTGAAGTAGGTGAAATAGCTGAAGCTGTTGGTTACAGCTTAAGTTTGCTATTTGTA
Organism: Amblyornis subalaris; assembly: GCA_018881555.1. Taxonomy (NCBI): domain Eukaryota; kingdom Metazoa; phylum Chordata; class Aves; order Passeriformes; family Ptilonorhynchidae; genus Amblyornis; species Amblyornis subalaris. The sequence goes on from JACAXG010000110.1 coordinate 1,586,195, forward strand.
AATAAACTTGTGTATTTCTTTGCTTCAAATAAACAGCAACTAAAGACACAAAAGCCTAAATATGGTAGGCACCTTTCAATGAGTTAAATTCCATCTGAGACAACATTTATCTAAATTCAAGCGTTGTAGCAGTTGTAGCAAAATTACTGGGGATTTGATTTTTGGAAAAGTGAAGCATTTTCATGTCCAAAAGGAGAGCGAAGACTATTAAGTAAAACCAAGACTGCCTGTAGCACTGAGCAGTTATGTTAGCCTTTCTCTGCCTAAAAAGCTGACCTTTCTATGCAGAGAAATTATCTTCAGACATTACCTTATTGAAACTCCCTGACTCTCCATTGCTCTTACGCAGAGTGGAGAAGGCACCACTGCAGGGCTTGTTCCAGCTGTTGTTCTCTGGCAGAGCTGGTGACAGACCAGATCTATAGCTTGCTGCTGGAGTCAGAGTTGGATTAAATTTTCATCATAGAACCATGGAGTCATTTAAGTTGGAAAAGAACTTTAAGATAATCAAGTCCAACCACTTACTCAGCACTGCCAAGCCCACCACTACACCATGTCCCCAGCTGCATATTTTAAATACCTCCAGGGACAGTGACTCAACAACATCCCTGGGCAGCCTGTTCCCATGCTTGATAGTCCTTTCTGTGGAGGAATTTTTCCTGACATACAATCTACTCCTCCCCTGGCACAACTAGACCCATTTCCTCTCATCTTGCGCTTACTATTTGGGAGAAAAGTACTGATCCTCATCTGGCTACAACCTCCTTTCAGGTAGCTGTAGGGAGCAATAAGGTACCACCCATATCTGCCTCCTTTCATCTGGGCTAACTAACCCCAGCTCCCTCAGCTTTTCCCCATATGAGTATCTCTCTAGACCTTTCACAGCTGGTGAAAAGGCATTTTCATTGGCCTTCTCCAGACATGGTACAGCATCTCAATGTCTTTCTTGTAGTGGGGAGTCCGAAACCAACTACAGGATTCGAGCTGCAGCCTCAGCAGTGCTGGCGTCAGCACAAAAGTGCTTCCCTGAATGTCAGGGTCCGTGTTCTCCTGGTGGGTAGACAAGTTCTTTCCCAGCACTAATGCAAATGGGGACTCCAGAGTAGGTCACATCTGGCATCTTTGGTCACTTCTACAGGCATGAGACAACAACAACCCTTTTTGTGGTTGGGGCAAATGTCCTTAAACTCTTTTACTCTGTTAGAGACTTAGCTTCCTGAGACTTCTCAATTGCTGCACCTTCCCCATTTTTGAGGAAGTCTTTGCAAAAGACCTCAAAGGCAGCTGGTGTATATTCTGAAGCAAAATGGTGGATGAGCCCTGGACATGCCTTACTGATGGGACTTCACCGGTATCAGAATAGAGTACCAGTGCCTGGGCATGCTTGGGGCTGTGAGGGAGGCTCAATAATGGAGCTGAACAAAACGGTTTGACACCGGCCTTGGGATTTCCTTCAAAGGCAGTATAGACTTACCCTGTCTTCCTGGAGACCTGTACTGAATTCTTGAGAATAAATATCCTCAAAGTCTATTTGATTGATGTTTTAAACACTGTTTTAAAGTGTTGCAGAAAAGTATGTATCTTATCCCTACAATTTAGCAAGGTCGTAACAGTGCTGTAATCTCAGGGGATTGCCAAAAATGAAAGGAATGAGAGCATGCTTATTAGATTTGCTAATGACACTAATCTGCAAGGGACTGTGAGTATGTTGGAAGACAGGATTGGAATTTAAAGTGATCTTGACAAATTGAAGGTATGGTCCGAAATAAATAGGATGCTATTCACTTGGGATAGATATAAGGAACTGCATTTAAGCAGGAATAATCAGCTGCACAAGTAAAAGACGGGAGAGTAGCAGATCCTTATTTGTAGATTTTATGGGTCACAAACTGAGTACAAGACAACAATATCAGGTCCTACCTTTCCCTGACTGCCAAACAACCCCAAACCCAGATATCCTGCAGTAAATAATCCAACCTTCAGATTGCGGAGATGTGCAAAATTACACTCCTTCTTTCCTTGGAACCAGCAATGCCTCAGGTGGACTGCTCTATCTCACTGGAGTATTGCCTCAGTCCAATAAAATGTTTGAAGTGAGAGTACAGAGGATTGAAAAGGATTCAAATGCTGGATGGTCTAGAAAATATTACTTAAGAATAAATTGGTTAAATTAGTTGGGTTTAGTCTTCACATACATCAAAAATTGTTACGTGAATACCTCAAAATAATTTGTGATGAGTAATTAAGAAAAGCAATAAGTAGTGTGTTGTTTCTTTTGACTAGAACCTGCAGCTGCAATCAGAAATGTATTTTTGCAGGAAAAAGGTTTAAAACCACTGAGTTAGAGACTGGAAACTTTTTGTTAAGTTAGAGGCTTATGAGAGAGAGTTAGAGACTGAAGTGCAGTCTCTATTGGGGGACACTGTTAAGGACAGGTTAGACAAATATCTGTCAGGAATGACACAGACACAGAAGCAGCTGATCTTTGTTCAGGTTGATGCGTGATTTGGATGGTTTCCCGAGGCTTCTTCAGACCACAGCATGAGCTGTGTCTTTTGGAGAAGAAGGCAGGAAAAGAGCTCTGGGAGAAGAGCAACTGAGCTGCTGGTTCTTAACACTGCTGAAGAATATATTGCTTTTGGAGGGATTTCTTTCCCACTTTTCTTACAGTTGCAGTTCCTTCTGCATCTTCCCTCTTTCTGTAAGTCTAATTTCCTTGACCTTTTCATCATTTTCACCCATTCCTTCTTTCTTCCCTTTTTCTCTTCTCCCTCAATATACAAGAGAAAATGAGGTTGTCCCTCTGATGAGAATAAATTCAAACTGATGACTTCTCTGCTGCTGTAGTGGGTATTGTATTGACCCTCACCTTGACCCTTCTTTAACTACTGGCCCTTGAGGGATGCTTCACCATTCTGCTCAGTGCATTCTCACCTCAGTGTTTGAGGAGATATGCAAATACTTTGGCTGTACAGGCAAATCAATTGGAGATTGATCGTAGATAAACCATTTTGACCTCATGCAGAATTTATCTGAATATTCAATTACAAAATACTGTCACTGTTAATATAAGCACTACATACAGTTCAGGTAGACACAGGCTGAAGAACAACAGTGTGCAGCTGCACACATGCAGTGTATTTTGCCGAAGACTGAATTTTGCAGAGAAAAATATCAGAGTTGAGTTATGTACCAATTGAGAGGAAACCCTCATTAGACAAATACAGTGGTTAGCACATGGTGCAGAATCGTGACATTTCTTCAAAAGACACACCTTCCCCTACACTGTCATAGATGCAGACAGCACATCACTTAGCTAGCCCAGGCATCCTGTGTCAATTTGGAGCTTTAACACTTAATTATGTGTGGCCCTGGGCAGATTCCTTCTTCGCTCTGACCTTTCCAAACTTCTGTTTCTCTTATTTATGCTGCAACCCCTTTGATTTCAACAAAGCCCTGTATTATATGCTTACACTGCATCTATTTCAATGGAATCTCATCAATGTCAGCCCTATTATGCATAGCCCTAGCTGTAATGATGGGTTTGATACCTTTTGCCAGCTTACTAGTTACGGGAAAATATTGTATTTTTCAAAGGCAATAAATGTTTGCCCAGAACATTTTTCATAGTACATTTCTCTACAGTTAATGCTTTGGTGTGATATTTAGGATGCAGGAATTTTAGTGAACTCACTGAATGACCATTCATTTAGGGATGTAACTGATATGTAGGTTAAATATATACTGGTGGTACGTGTGCTTAGTATTATTTATGTATGTATTCTTTTTCAAGGAAAAATCCCATTTGACACAGCCTTTATTATGATGATTCAAATCTCTGGTTTTGCTAGCAGCTCTACTTCAAGCTGTATTAGCAGAAAATGCCACCTACAGCACTGGGGATTGTAGCCAGAAACAATATACTCCATCTTCATTTTATCTTTCAGCACTGAGTCCTTTTTAAATTATTCAGCTGTGCAAACTGTAGGCAAGGAAAGCAAAACCAACACCTGCCCTCTCGAGAAATAAACGCCAAACCCTCTAGGTAGGGATATAGCTGACATTTATCCAGATGGTGCATGGTAGCTGAAGATATTTCTTTTATTTATCTGCTTATGAAAAAAACAGACCAACGGGATTCCAGTGGGGGACATTCAATTAATACACAAAAATAATTTAATAGACATTAATTTATACTAAAGTGTGTAATTCCAGTATGTATAAACATGTGGGTGCCCTAAATGAATCATTCCTTGAATAAGAAGAATAGATAGAAAAAATACCAAGGCAGCAGCCATGGCAGACAAACAGAAGTGGGATGCATTATTTAAACACACTAGTTGAGAGTATGTGTTGCACAGCGAGCTAATTAGATTTCAGCATTAACTAATAATTTGGAGCTCTTTCTCATAAACTTCCCACTCCCCTAACTACAGTAAAGGAAAAAAATACCAAATAGTTGCAGATTAGTCTTAAAATTAGTCTAAATTAAAAAAAAATCTAAACATTGCAGAATAATTTATTACTGTGCAGACAATAAGGAAAAGCTGTACTTGAAGGGCTGGTGAACCTAGCCAGTCACTCAGAGCACCCTTCCCTCGACCTTTATGTGTAGGACAGATGTTAACTGAGAATTAATAGGAGAGTTCTTTGCTTGTACGCAGGAATTCCTTTTTAGTATATCTACACTTGGAGCTCAGCTCCAGGTGTTTTTATGTAGTGTCCTTTGTTGCTGGCATAGATATCAACATGTTTATACCTTTTCAATAGAGTGAAAGTAGAGTGAAATTAGAGTGAAATTAGAGTGAAATTAGAGTGAAAATGTGGCTTGCAAACCATCTGAAAAAATCAATGCAAAAATAATCAAAATTGTGGGAGGAGTGGGGTTATACAGATGTTCAAAAAGATGCCAAGAGCTTCTCGTGTGCATAGGTAGGGCATAAGGATGAAGATACATTCATATGTCTTCTCTGGACTTTGCCTTTGTTTTTGCCAACATGAAAATTTTTTTTCTGGCAAAGTGCAATTTGCAGGTGTTCGCTGAAATGAACCCTGGTAGTGACCTACATATTACAGAGCCCTTTCCCCTGATAGCTGACTCAGGTTATCATCAGCACTGTGTCTCAACTGATGCATAGCCTTTGATGAAGACAGAGCAGTCTAGTCTGCAATGTTGTTAGCGTTACTGGTAACATAGATGATAATGCCACACCACTTGACATTTACAAGTGAGACAAAGTATTATGTCCTTCATTTATGACTCTGAGGACAGTGAGACTTAAAATGGAATATGGAATGGAGGCAAAAATTGTTTAGACGTCAGAGCAGAGGAATTACATTTTATCTTGTACAGAAACCTGCAAAATGCATAAATGTTCATCCAGTTTGACTTGAAACGGCAATCTTTGCAATTAATAGCCCTATTTATGCAGGTCTCTAGAGATTCTTGCTGTGGTTAGTAAACAAGTGCTTAAAGCTTTGGGATTTGGGAAAGGTATATGGACACAAATACACTGACCCAAACTTCCGACCTTTAAAATAATTGACCGTGAGAAAAGTCCTGACAAACGGATCTAGAAAACTAATGCATTGCTCATATATGTTAAGATTATTAGAGATAGGGAAGTGGTGATAAAATGAAGTCACATAGCCTATATCTACTTTGTGATGGCATAGGTTTTAGAATTTTCTCTCCTCCCTTTAGATATCCAAAATGAAGACGCTGACATCTGGTGGGCCATCCATTTCTTTATGGAAAAGGGAAAGAAGTAGGGAGTTTAAGACTTGATTCATCAGACTAGTTTAGATGCTTACTTTGGGACTAGATGAATCATGCTGTAGAAATGCCTCCAAGGTGAGATGAACTGAAGTCTCAGTATTCTTGTCCAGTTCTCCAAGGATGCATTTTTGTCAAGATGCAAGAAGTTAGATGCTTGTGACATGGGCTTTGAGGGATGAAATGGCTAGCTACAAGAGATATAATGTATGGATTAAAAAAAAATTAAAAATTGATGGCAAGTAAAGATATCTGCCACGCATGAAATGCACAAAATCTCTCATCTCAGACCTTTGAGCTGAATGCTCAATAGTTGGCTTTGACTTCCTGGGTTTTTCATGTTTGGTTTTGAAAGTAATTCGGCTTGGGCTTTGCTTTAACTCCTAATGCCTATTCCTGTCCTATTTCCAGCTGAACTCAAAGTTAGAAAGCTAAGTGTCTTAGACTATCAAATTTGATTACCAAAATTTCAGGAATGGTCACTTTTGATGTCTCTAGTCTTGGTTTGAAGCATTTCAATGGACTTTCTGAGAACAAGGGCTTTCTCATTGAACCAACAGCTTTCGTCATGCAAACCAGTTGGGCACTGATATAATCAGGCTTTTCTGACAATAATAGCCAAATTTTAAATCTGCATATCTCTGTACAGCTAGGAGCACAAACCTGATGATAATACAAAATGATTGCTTAGGTGAAGCACATTATCTTGCAGGCAACTGATGAATGATGGTGTTCACAAAAGCATAAACATGAGAATGCAATACATAACCAAACATAGATCAGCAGGAGGATATGCATTTTCTCTAATTTGCTAAAGTATTGTAACTGCTGCCAATTACGTACTGACTAATCCTGGTCTACACCTCATACAACTGATGGAGCTGTGACAAGTTGCTTGGTATGAATAATTGTTTATGAGAGAGTATGTCAGACAGCTCAATTACTTTTTTGTTTTAACTCATTTTGAGCCTCCTTCAAAACTTGAAGCTGGAGTCTGGAAACTCTGCAGTGCCTGCCATCTGTTTTAACTGGGCAAAAATTCAGGTCTTTCTATATTTTTAAAGTAATTTTGATTAATCTGTTGGAAATCTGCTACACTGCGAAACTCTATCAATTAAAACCATATGTTCCTTCTCTAGTAGATCTTCCTCTCCTGTGTTTTTCCTGCCCCCTTGGACTATTGGCATGACATTATCATTTTTTCAATCTTCTGCAATTCCATAGACAGTCCAGAATTTAGTAAGTGTTAAGGTAAGTGAGCCAGGGAGTTCTTCAAATGGTGCTTTTAGGAATCAGATGCAAGTTTTCCCAGCCTGATAATTTAAAAATTATTAAATGCAGTAGCTGTTTAATGTCCTTTGTCACAAATAGACTAGAAAGTACTTTATCATACAAGAATCATCATTTTGTGATCTCTCTTCATTTTGAATACAGCATGGTAATATTTCATAAACACTTCTGCTCCTGCACTGTTGTGAATAAATATACCATCTCTGTTGAGCAATGAGCCTATACTATTGTTAGAATTCTCACTTCTTTCACTTCTTTCAAAATAGACTTCAGACATAAATTTTATTGGTCTCAGGCCTGCCATTCACAGAGCCTTCTGTCACCTTTAGCTTCCCTTATCTGTTTTTTACATTTTGAACCATCTGCTATTATTTGCTATCTATTATTCTTTTCTTTCCCAATTAGCAATATATATTGTTTTCATTTTAGATAAGTTAAAACCTTTGCAGCTCAAATATCTCTACTATTCATCGAGGCATGCAAAGTGCTTCAGATTCCCAAGACACTCTGCAGAAAATAAAAACAAATTTTGGGTGGTAGGCAACTCCTTTATGGGAAGAGAAACACAGGTTGGGAATCACAATCCATTGCAAGGATTTCACTCAGTCAGACTCTGCATTTTGTTTTGCACCAATTATATGTGATATTTTCAATAAACTATTAGCTGAATTTCCTTCAGTGGCAGGAAAACAGTATGTGGACCAAGGGCAGACACACATACTGTACTTTGATTTTGGAAAGACCTTTGGTATTCTCCATGCCAATATGTCACATGCTAGCTAAAGAAACAGAGTGACTTCTGGCAGTCTAGATCCAGAACTGTTTTGAAAACAATACTGAAAGAGTATCAATGAGTCATTGTCAAAATAGAAGGATTCGTAGAGCAGCATCTATTTGTAATCCATATGCTGTTCAATGGTTTCATTAATAAATGGGATGATGGAGTGCAAAGTAGGATTATTTAATTTGCAGATGGAGCCAAGCTAGAGATGAATATACTGAGAACAATTAGTGTAACAATTTAAATGGATCTTGACAAATTGGAGACATAATCTGAAAATAATCAGATGCTATTCAATGGGGACACATATATTAGGCAGACATTGTCTATTTTGTAGTCTGGATGGAAAAAAGTAATTTAAAGAGTGGTTCTACAGGAAAGGACATAGGGGTTAAAACTGGCCATAACGGTAGATAAGCTCAACATGATTCAACAATGTCATATTGATGAAAAAGAGCCTAGAGCTCTTTGGGATCAAACGGAATTTATTACCTCAAGTGTAGCCTGCAAGACATGAAGAAATTCTTCCTATTGATTCAGCATTTAAAGGCTTCACTCAGAGCAATTTTCCAATTATATGTGGACCATTTGGAGAGAATTCAGTAGAGAAAAATGAGAATGTTCGGTAGTCTAAAAATGTGACCCATGAAAAATGATTGAACAAATTGGGTTATTTATCCTGGAAAGGACTTCTGGAACCAAACAATCTTCAAATACATAAAAGGTGTTGGCAAAAAGAGGGAATAATCCATTCTTCATGATCTATGCTTAGAAGTAATGGGTATAAACTACAGTTTAATTGGTAGGAAAGTGAAGCACTGAAATAAATTGCCCAGAGAATTGGTGGAATCTCCATCTTTTAAAGTCCTTAAGAACCAACTAGTGAAACACCTGTCAGAAATGACACTGGTATAATTGTTCTTTCTGGAGCAAAGCAATAACAGACTTAATGATATCTCGAGGTTCCCTTCAGTCCCGTGTCTCCAGAGAGTTATTGGATGTAAAATACATCACAATGGGGGGATGTGAAACATGCTACAGCTCTGATACAGTAATGGAAGTTAACAAAGACACAAGAACTAGAAAATCAAATGTCCTAACTCTAATTGTGAGAAGTGAATTTACACTAAAATTTCTGGTCCTCATTCTTAAATGTTGATTAACTCTAATGGATCATAGCTGATCCTCGCATAATATGAAATATAAAATATGGAGGTAGTACGTAATAGCATAAAAAACCCTCCAGTTGTAAAATTACTAGAAATCAAAGTCTTGTCATTTGTTACAAAATATTTAAATACACTGCATAGCTGTAATATTTTAACAGATTTGTAAACCATCCACAACACATATTGTGAATTTGATTAAATTAAGCAAAAACAAATAGTACACTTTATGTGATTTAGTGATTACGGACTATTTTTCCCCAAAAATAACATGCACTGAAAAAAACCCCAAAGCAGAGCAATCCCTCAATATGTTTTATCACATTAACTCAAAGAGGATCTTGCTTTGCATGAGCAGTTGAAGCAGTAAAATGAAAAAGAGAGGTCTATACTTTGAGGGAGTAACCATGGAATTCAGCAGAGTTTTCTTCAGTAAAACAATAAAGTTTGAAGAATTCAATCTCTTGTGCTTTAGTGTTTACAAGAATAAATGGAAAAAAACTAGAAAACAATTTGTAAGTGGTGTAGATGGCTGTGAGAGAAGTTTGTTCCATACTTGGGCAGTCATGAGATAAAAAAGTCAATCAATCTGACTGGGTGAAGAATAGCTAATTCAAAGCAAGCAGAAACACAAGGACAGGTTTCATTAAAATCAAGGTAGTGGAGCAGAGAAACAAAGCCTGATGGAATGGATATAAAACAGGGTTGTCCACATGGACTTGTGTTTTCTGATAAGAAGAAATGACAGTTTTCTTAGCTAAGCCTGAGCTACTTTGCAGAAACAGAAACATTTTCACTCAGGAAAAGCAAACAAACAAACAAACCAACTCCCCTATAAATTCAAAGCATTTGAGGATCATACTCTTCAACAACTACTAAGTTTCAGTGGCAGAAAAACAATTACTTTTTAGTGATGTGTTAAGATAAGATTTGGAATTTGCATTTTCCACACAGAAGAAAATACTCTTTCCCTTGTTTATTGAAGCTAAAAGAAGTTTATGCTATAGAAACTTAGTTATCAAGCTTAGAATGGAACAATCTGTGGGTACATAGCTTGAGTTCTACAGCACAGGCTCTATTACTAAATAAACAAATTCTTGTTTAACTACAGTACCTCTCCCAGAAAAACATTGAAGCTTTAATAAAAAGTTGTCAGTGATAGGTCATATCAAAACCCAATCCTTACAATCATTCCTAACTTAATAATTCCTCATTTAAAACAATAATAACATTTTATTATCAATTTGAACTGCCTCCCTTCACCCTCCAGCTATTTTATCTTGTCATATATTAGTCTGATGGGCTGACAAGCTCTCTATGATCCTGTTGCTGTGGTGCATGTGAGTGCTTACATAGTACAATCAAGTTGTCCGTGAGCTTTCTCTGTGTTTTGTTAAAATGGATTGACACATTACATTCTATAAAAATAGCCCAAGTTTTTCAATATTTAATGCTTCTCTTTGGCTCTTGGAACTCCCTCTCAATTATTGCTACCCAAACTCTATTTCTCCAGATATTGCACACCTATGTTCTTTGGGTTTAGATGTACTACTACATGTCTCCCAGAAAAATCAGCAATATTTTCTACTACTACACTGCCAGTAAAGGCTCAATTAACTGGTGAATGTCACCAGAAGATTTTTCCTCTCATACAGGTCCCTTCTAAATTGTGGCAATGCTTGCATTGTTAACTACTGCATAATCCTAGATGGAAATGCAGAAGCCATGTTTTATGATGTTAGGTACTGCAAAGTATCATCACAGCCCACGAATCTGCATGTCTGTGTGTCCAGTGAGTATTCGGCAGGTACCATGGAAAAGGTCCTTAGCCTTAGCCACGCTGAGGTGATAGAAAACTCAAGCATTTGTTCGTGATATCCCTGGTGATAGTTCAATTACAGGTATCAGAAATAGGACAGCCAAACATGTCTGCTTATTCTAAGGCCAAATTTTTTCTCTTCTACTTTGTGTCTGGCAAACAGTGTGACCTGGCCACATGAGAAGGGTCTCTCATTTTGTACACTCCCAACAATGTAAGGAAACTAAAATTATGGGGTAATTACACATAATCAGCCTTGCTTTGGATAACTGATCATTTCACATCTTAATCGATTGTCTGGGCACTTATGGGTCCAGCATGACCTTAATGTGACTTGCTAATGACTGGCCCCAAATAAATCTCTCCTTGAACTCTTCCTAGCTGAGTAGCCTTTTATTTCAGTTCTGCATTAGGCCTTTTCACTCGATGAAGCCGCAGGACTCAAAAACCCGTCTTCCGTCAGTCATACCTTCCACACCAATATGAATGCCTATGGCTCAATACTGGCTGTTTGCAGCCCAAAATGACAGCTAGTAATCGCATTGGGGTGCTAATGGGCACAGAGGAGATCATCAATCATCACTCAGACACAGTGTGATTTTACATTTAGCTTTATCAAATGCGCTGTCTGTGCCTAGCTTCCGGGCATTAAAATTACATGGGGTTAAGGACTTGTTCTCTTATTTGGCCTTCCATCAGTCTTTGTGACTATTGGAAATGTTATCTGTAATGACTTTGGTTGTTTCCAAGTCATTGATTAAAAAATGTGACCTGTCCTAGGGCCATAGGTTCCTTGGGGAACTGCATTAGTAACTTGTGTATTCGGTGATGGTTCCTCAGCTGCAGGCTGAGAGACAGCCCATCAACAAATATGGTCTGGACCTGGACAGGGATATGGATAGCCCAGCCCAGATGTTAGACCCTTGCTAAAGTTAAACTGTTGTTATAGTCTTCTGAGGCCAGTGGGCTTTGAAAGATGTGCCCTGATGACTCCAAACTTCTGGGGAATTGCTGCTCAGTCAACAATCCCCACTGCTAATAATTTACCAGGCAAGAACAATACTTCAGTTACAGCTATTGACACACTGCCATGTCAATCCTCCAGTGCCTCACCAGCCATCATGATTTATTTGTGATTGATGAAGCAGTGAAAGAAGATGCTAGAGCACTACTGTCAAAAGATTGCTGAATTTGATTAATTTCAGCATGGAACGTGTTTGTTTTCCCATGTGATGGCAATGAAAAAAAGGTGAAGATGTCAAGCCTACAACATTATGTCTTCTGATTGAAACCCCTTGAGGTATTTTTGAACCCCAGGATACAGAGACAGGGTAAATACTTGTGAAAAGGGTGGGAAAATCAGAGATGACTCCATGGTTCACAACAGAGACACAGTAACAGTGGATGAAATCTGAAATATTGGGGCTGATCCCGAAAAGGGTGAAAATTAATTAAGATGAATAACATGATTCATCTGAGGAAGACACTAGATGATGTGAGTGGACTACTCCTGTTAATCAAATTAAATATTTTTGGACTCAAGCATCTGATGTATGCATAAGTGCAAAATATATTAATATGTTTGGTTTTGTCAGAATTCTTATTAGACAATTTTGATAAAGTCAATGAAAGCTTGCACTTTTAGATGGTAGATTTCAGTAGAAAATAGCTAAATATTCCAGCTGTCCTTTGAAGCTAAAGACATGTTGACATTTTAGAGCTGTCAGACTGTTATTCATGTGTCCAATCACATATTTAGGTATCTTTTCTGGCAGCAAAGCTTAACAAAATCTTAAAACCCCATTTGGGTGATCAGATTAAATGATTAATTGCACCAAATGATTTTTACATGGAAAGAATGAAGGATCAAGAAAGACCTTTTCTGTTTATATAGTTGTTTACATACATGCTTACATACACACAACCTCAGCAATACTGCAGCAGGAGTTATTTGACTAAGGACGGTGGTGAAGACATAAGCCAGCTCTATAAAACCTTTCAAGCTCCCTACCCATGAGACTTCAAACACAAACAGCCAATACCTGCATTCTTTCATGCTGTGCAACCTACTTATGTGTTTTATATATTTACACCACAAACTTATTAATAGGTTCTTATCAGTGTTGACAGAGTTTGTCTTTCTGTCAAAAGACAGAAAAGACAGAATTAAGATTACTACTGGAAACACAGTGTGGGATTGGATAATTAAAGAGTACATATGCCTCAGGACACAGAATAATTTTGAACAAACAGCCATAGTCATGGAATTTCCTTGGTTTTCTGCTAGATAACTTCTATGTTAAACCACATTTACTTGTTTTTTAGTGGTTGTCAGCAGTTCCTGAAAATGTACCATTCTATCTTGAGGATCATTGACTGGGCCTAAAATGCTTATTTTAGTGGTAAATGTGCTGTGCAGAACATGTAATTTACTCCATATATCTGACAGATACATCAAGTGCCTTTTGAAAGCATGATGAAAAGACCTAATAAAAAATATTTTTATCAGTCAGATTGAGCTTTTGAATAAAATCTAGTGTCAGATTTGACTGAAGGCGGTAGTAGAGAATTAAGAAAAGCACATCTTAATACCTGTTGCAAGGTTACTTTCTCCCTTAGTTCACTCAAACTATGCCCTATGCTTCTGTCTTTAAACTCAGTTGTTGTAGCCACCCAGGTCTTCATTTCTTTTTTTCTGCAAGAGTGGTGGAGTTTCCTAATAAAAAGTACTTACTCCTCAGAAGTCACACTTCAACCCACTACAGGTACAATTCTATTCTCTTCTCAACATATTTTAAAAATTAGCTTTGCTTTCCATATCCAGCAACACTGAGCTGAAGTAAGTACTGAGTTCTCATCACCAGATACAAGTCATATACTTTGGGTATAGGGTAATGCTGTTGGTTATTACTTGCTGTGCTTAAAGTAGCTCAAGTAAAACCATATTGCCTAAAAAGATTAATCCCCTCCCTGCTTCATAGTAACATTAGCTTGCTTAGAGGAACTGAGAAAAATTTTTCAAAGAAGAAAGTGTGAAATCTTAAAAACATGTTTCCAAACAGCCTAAAATTTGATTTCTCTACATATGTCTTACAAAAATACTGGAAAGAGCACTACAGTCCTTTTATCTGTCACATTAGGCATAGCACTTTTGATTTATGGTACTAAGGGATTTATTTGATTTTTAATGTTGCATTTATTCAAACCAGTGAACAGGCTACTTCAGACAGGTTTTTGTACACTCGATTTACATCCGCACGCTTTAAGTCCCATCCTGGTAATCAGCCATGGATAGTCAGGTCTAAGGTACTTAAATTGTTCTGAGTGCTACTCTACTCTAAATGCCTTTCTGCATGTTTGAGTGTTTTATTAGTCAAGATCTAAGGGAGACAGCACCCAACTTTGGTCTTAGTGCCAGCAAAAACATACCATTGTTTGTGGCATTTGTAGCAGCAAATCATAAAATTATGGCTCCTGTACAAATATAAACAGTGTCCCTCCGAGTCTGCAGTCCAAAAAGACAGAATAAGAAGATCTACAAGGATACAGAATAGTAGGATGGATTATTGGGGTGTTTTTAAGCAGCAGAATTAGTTAAATCATCAGAGACGTGTACAAAAAACAAGAGCGAGGTATGGCTGTGGACAGAAGGGAATGAAGGGAAATATTCTTTTGGCAAACAGTAGGAAGATGAGATGGAGACGGTGTTTTGCATCACTATTTTAAGCAAACAGTCAATCAGAAGAACGTCTGGTGAAATTTATCGCCACTGAGAATTTTAACAAAGTTTTCGCAAGAGTCTTGTAAGGGCGAATCAGAAATATAAGTTTCCGATTTCTGAGTTCCTGAGGAGAAAGAAGAGAGCTAATCTGCAAATGAAGCAAACCAAATTTTTAGCCTATTTTCCTCTTTGGATGGGAATCTCTGAATACTGCATTACCTGGTCCACAATGAGGTTATGTGAATTTATGTGTTGGAGATACTTCAGTAGCTGAAGTTGTATGCGTGCCTACATCACTTTAGTTTAAAAGAGCAGTTTGTATCAGTAGCTTCTGCAAACTAGAAAATTTTCTGCTTGTGTATTCACTCTCAATTCAATTAAGCTAAAATGGTATTTGTGCAGATAGGTGACTTTTATCATAATTATTTTTGCAGTACAGCCTGCATCCCATCCCATCTTTTGCAAGAATCACAGCAAATGTACAGGCTCAATGACAGGTTGTTTTGCATTTTTGTTATTCCCAAAATGATATCACTGGAATTTGGATTACTTGCTCCAAATTTCTAGCAGTTATGAACTTTACTCAGTTGAAAGAATAAGTTACGCTTATAAACAGAGCTCTCCTATAACCTCCTGAAAGCAAAAATCATTGGATCATAGAATCATAGAATCATAGAATCATAGAATGGATTGTCTTGGAAAGGACCTTAAAGACCATCTAGCTCCAAGACCCTTGTGTGGGAGGTATTCCACACACTAGATCAGCTTGCTAAGAGCTCCAAAATCTTTATTTCTCTTTAAAAAGGAATGCTAAAATGATCTTATAATAGATACTATGCAGAGGCAGAAACATTTGGCCTCTAATGAAACAGCAAAAATTTATCAGCATACAGTGCTGATTCATGTTCATGCATCCGTAATATCGCCTGATTAGAATTACAGAGAATTGTATTAATCAACTTGTCCTTTCTGCAATCAATTACACCTAGGCGAAGTGTACGTAAAATGTTATTATACAGATTTGATAATGTTTCATCCCCATATTTTCTACTGTTTAGAAGATTACACAAAATATTGGACCATGTTTGGTCCCTTGGTGTTTAGAAGGGGTCTCAGAGGGTCACTTTAGGGTGACTAACACTACAAGGAAAAGGCAGCTTTTGTGCTTTCCCTAGTCTTTCCAAGGAAGAGTAATATTTAACATCTTCATGCCAATCTATTTTTTGAGAAATAGCAGATGTGCACCCATTTTTTATCTCCATCCCCTACAAAACAATAAATACACTTTACATTCAGAAAGGCAAAGCATGTACCTTCAGCATGGTTTTTATTAAAAATTTAAAGATGGCACTGAAGGAGTTGCTGGGTGAAAGTACAGTGTGTGTCTCCTATGAAAGCTACATTGAAATTGCACCCAAATACTGCATACTCTGCTTTTTAGCCAGCTCTTTCTGGTTCTTAGGAAATGGAAGGCCTTAGTAGAGAAGAGGGGAAAGCAGTTTCTTTGAAGTGAGATCCCTGATTTTAGATGTATACTTAGGACAACACCTTAAGTTGCTTGTCATGGTTTGGGGGGTAGGGCAGCACTGGCAGAGTGCCGCAGCCTGCTGGGTTATGCCGTATTTGCCTAACGAGCCTCGCAAGCTTTCATTAATATTACATGGAGCAGTGGACATGAAACTGCAGTGGAGGGTCTGTGAGCGACAGTACATGCGTTGGGGCAAGTGATGTGCAAAACACACTCTTTATAAGGGAGTCAGTCTCATTTGGAGTACCGCTCCAAATTCTCCAAATGCATTATGAAAATTGTGTGTGTTTATGGCAATAACTATTTCAGTGCTACAGCCTTCCTGTGTCAGAGGGCAGGGACTGCATGGAAAAGGTCACGGTCTGCCTGTATGGGTTTTTTTTATCTAAGCTCTTGTGTCTCTACAAGATTTTTAACACAGAGGACAGCAGGTAGGGCTTTATAAAAATGCTTGACTGCAGGAGAAATGAAAAGTCTCCAAATTGCTTGTTCAACAGCAACAAAAATCTCTCTTTTCTAATGGAACAAATGCACTATTAGGATGTACAAATTTCCAAATACTGAGCAAACAGTATCAAATGGAGGAACTGTAGTGCACTGAACACATGGCTAGGGATGTATTTTGCTCTTGGTCCAGCACAAACCAGTACACAGTTACTGCTTGCTCTTAGTGGTTCCACAGAAAATTTTTGGGTTTTGAATGGCACCAGCCCATTTTTGCACATGAAGCATGAAAGGCCTCCACAATTCACTGGATCTGCTGCTGTGCAGGAAGGAGCTATGGCTGGACATTCTTGCATGTGTTTTACAGCTCTCAATACAGGGAGTGTCTGTAGAATCCTTTGAAGCAGATGAGACCACAGAGGAATGTGGTGGTAAGGAAAATGAGATAAGTTTAAGAGAATATGTGTTTACATAACAATATCTGTCTGTTTTCTCCATTTGCTAACCGTGAGCATTTCAACCACAGCAAGGCTGAGCTCTGCTGTAGCCTTCTCTTTAGGCCTCTGACTTAATTTCCATACCGTCTGCTTTCAGTCTTGGGCCAGTCATGTTTATACTGTATTTTGGCAGGAGAACAGCAGTGGTGTAACTTACCTCATTCACCTCTGTGCCCCTCTATACAAAGCACTTCTTGCAGATATGTCTGCTCCAAGTCATTATGCATCATACACAACCTTTGACCTGAGTGAGTGAGTATGAACAGAAAAGGATTGCTTTTCTCAAGCCAGTTAGGATGCTGCACATTGAACTTGCTGGACAGACGTGTTGTTTCCTTCTTGCTGCTTGTGAGATGCACAGAGCATGAGCAGGACCAATAAAACAGATTTAGATCTTCCTGTGAAAACTGTACCACTGTGGAAGGTGGAGGGCCAAGTGGTTTTTCTGTCCCCTCATTCGATCCTCGGACCAGAAGCACTGCTGAAAGAAGTGACTCCAAATATACAATGTATTACATTATACTATAGTGGTCATACCCAATTGCTGTCGTGGCTGTATTCCTTCTCTTTCCCAAGGATTTTCAGGACTGTAGAACAGAGATCAGAACTTGTCATGTGACTTCACCATCCTCATGTGAAGCAACTAGCAGTGTGGTCCTCTGGGAAGCTGAGTTTTCCTGCTCTGGAAGGTCAAGAGAAACCCTTGGTCCCAGAATATTCAGTCTGTCCCAGTTCCACAGCGGGGACTGGGTATCTCAGAGGGATAAGGCTGGGGAACAAGGTGTCGTTACTGCAGGTACGAGCACACTCATGGTCATGTGTAGCTACTCTAAGGGACTCCGACAATATGACTTAACCAATACAATCCACCACAGTGCCAGAGAGCCCTTAATCTTCCTTGGGACTACAGTCTGATGCACTGACACCTGAATTATACTGTATCTTGTTTGGGTATGCAAACACAAGTGCAAAAGAAAAGCACGTAAAGATAGGCACAGAAAACAAAATCCTTCCGCACTGCAAAAGTGACTTAGTTTAGGAAATTGTCAGCTTAGTTTCCAGCTTTTAGAGTTGACTTCTACTAAATCAGCTTCAGACTATGTCTTCTCTGTCCCTTTGTTGGCCGCAGCTCCCTTTAATGTTGTTATGGTTTGCCTGCTCTCTCTTATCTCTCCTCATTAAACCGTCCTTCCTCTTCTCACTTGGATTTATATCTCTCCAGCCTAAACCTCCTTTCCCTTCCCACTTTCTAGAGCTGGATTTAAAAACTGCAAATGTCTGTAAGCAGCTCAAATTTCTCTCTTCCTTTCCTTCCCTTTCCCATTATCTTCTTTTGTGTCTACTTACATTGCATTTTTCAGTTAATTCTCCTCTTCTACTTTTCATGTTTTATAACAGTGAAATATGATGAAACACTGAAGTACATAGAATTCACTGGCCTGAGCTATCCTAAAATGTCATTTTTGTGTATAGACTAAAGAATCTCTATTATTGATAACAATGTGAACTTGATCTCTGATGTGGTTTCACCCTGGCCAGCAACTAAGTCCCACACAGCTGCTCACTCATTCCCACTGGGCAGGATGAGGGAGAGAAAGGGGAGGGTAAAAAAGAGAAATCTCATGGGTTGAGATAAAAAGAGTTTAATCAGTATAAAGCAAAAGCTGCACACACAAGTAAAGCACAACAGGGAATACATTCACCGCTTCCCATGTGCAGGCAGATGTTCCACAATCCCCACGAAAGCAGGGCCCCATCGCACATAACGATGACTTGTGAAGACAAATGCCATCACTTCAAATGTCCCCCCTTTTCCTTCTTCTCACACAGCTTTACATGTTGAGCACAATGCTATATGGTCTGGGATATCTCTGTGGTCAGTTGGGGTCCCAGCTGTGTCCTCTCCCAACTTCTTGTGCACCCCCAGCCTCTTTACTGGTGGGGTGGGGTGAGGAGCTGAAAAGGCCTTGACATTGCTCAGCAAGAGCTAAAACATTGCTGTATTATCAACATACTTTCCAGTAAAAATCCAAAACATAGTTCATGCTAGCTACTGTGAAGAAAATTAACTCTACCCCACCGAAAACCAGCACAGACTCTAAAATGATTTGTTCAGGTCACTGGTCCCTCAGTTGCATCCTTCCAGTGCTAGGGAACATGATGGCACAAGGAGGACAGCAGCTTTCCTGCTTGTTCTTGGTCATGGAACTTGCAACAATAGAGTGAGAAGCAGAGCATTGCACTGTGAATGTGTGAAATGTAGGGCTACCTGGGAGACAAAAGTGATTTAAAAGCCTGTTGTGCTTCTCCTTCTCAATTTGCAGGAGTTTGGCAAGTTTACTTTGTTGATGAGTACAAAAAGTAGATTCTTATCAGAGGGTGTCTCAGTTTTGAGACAAATTCAGGAGAGAAACTCTTTGGACTGAGTCTTTCTCCCAAAAAGGGTTCCAAAAATCCCCTTTCCACCAACAGGGAATGAATACCAATAGACGAAAGTGATAAAAAAATGTAAATGGTTTATTAACAAACAGAATGCTCGCCAACCAGGCAATGGAAAACAAAAGGTAAATATCTGTTAAGCACTAAACCATCAGAACCCACTTCCCCACACACAAACAGAAACAAAAAACCCAAAAAAAGCGTCCAGAGAGTGGAAGTGGCATAGGAGGAATACGTCTTTCCCAACACGTGGTTCAAAGATGGCACCCTTCCACGTGGAGTGGTGGCAGACACCCTGCCCCCACGGGGCAGTCCTGTAGCAGAGAAAATTCCAGTGGCTACCTGGTGTTGACTTTTTTCCTTCCAATGGCAGTTACAGCAGGCGAAAACAGCTGGGCTGGAGCCTTTTGTTGTGCTTTCCCTCCCTGGATTGGCTTCCTGGGGCTTGGGGCTGGGTGCAGAGCAGCTCCACTCTCAGCGGTCTTTCTCCTACCGGTTTTGGAGCAGCAGCCTGTTCAGTTCAGTTCCTGGCAGGCAAAGAAATGCTACTCCAGCTTTCCAATCAAGGGAAAAAGGAGAAGTGTTTTGCTTGGGCCAAAAAGCAAGTGAGCCAAACAGAGAAACCACATGGCTCAGCGCCGCTGAAGAAAAGAAAACCATGCTGCCAGGCAGGGCTCCAGCAGAGGTGGCCCCGGTCCCGACTCTCAGGCAGCAGCTGCCGCAGCAGGGCACAGCAGGGCACAGCAGGGCAGCTGGTCTGGCAGAAAACAAAACAGCTCCAGTTGCGTCCCTCTGCCAACGCAGCCGACACGTCCTGATTCCAGAACTGGAAGAGAGGGCGGGACTTCCTGCCCCCCGAACTGCAAGAGAGAGAGCAACATTCTGGTCCCTTGAACCCTGCTAGGGTCTTGGCCGCGTTCACATACCTACCGGCTTGGGGGTGGGGGAAAGAGAAAACAATAACAATTTTGGGGCATAAGCAGAGGATTATGGAATAGATTATTATAACAGATCACTCCAGGACAGAGGGTAAAGGCAGTGTATACCCATGCTAAGAGTACCCTATATGCTCAGTAAGGTAGCTGGAGCTGAGGGCTCCATGTATTACCCTGCTGCTGTGCCCTAAGGGCATCCTCAGTGGTCTCCAGAACACAGAAGTTACAGCCCTTGTCACAAGGGCTATTATTTAAAACCGGGTGTGCAACAGTACTTAGTAAATCAGTTCTGACTTTATCTAGAAAGTCTATGAGAATTGATCAGCTACCTTGAGCAGCGATGAGTTTACAACCACCGTCAAAGCTGGCAGGGTCCCTCAGGGCTGGTAAGGCTTCTTGAGTACTGAGTTTTTTTGCTTGGAATAGCTGGTTTCGTAGCATATACATTCAAACTTCCCTCTGGCTATTTAAGGAGAAGATCAATAGTTCTTACAGATGTTTCATCTTTTTTACTTCAAAATACAGCTTTAAAAAAGTTACCATTAGCTGGACTGTATCTCCTTGCTTCTGGGTAAGGGCATTTCAATATTTACTTTATTGCTGCTTCAGAGTACTAACACTACACTGTTAACAGAAAAACAGAAAACAAAAACTCAGACAAAAGGAACTCAATTTATTTTGTTTCTAAATACATTGATGGTCAAATTCCTAAGCATCAGATCACTCAATATTATTACGAACACTGAAATGAATGCCTATCTTTTGAACAGAGAGATAATGTGTTCTTAATAATATCCAGCTACTGGAACCTTGCAATATGGCCTATAAAAGCTTTCACAATGCAAAAAGAAAAGCAGAATATATTCTTAGTGATGAGTTAGGTGAATTAAAATAAAATCAATTTCAATGCATCAATGTATATAATCCATTTCCCTCTAAATGCTTATCAAATGACTTTTAGCCTGAATAAGTCTAGGAAGGCCAGGTGCTTGGCTGTGACATACTCTAGTAACTGAATTGCAGCAGGTGCTCGAGATCCTATTTTTGGGACAAAAATGGCCTGGCTAAAAGGATAATTACTATGCTAAATATTACTGTTCTTACCGCTCTCTGCAAGCAGAGCTTGGTTCAAAGTGATTGGTGTATAGAATGTGTCTGCATATCAAAAGACAGAGCCAAAAAATTGGTGATAGGTAGGCTTCATGTTCAGTATGTAGTGTGAAAAAACATTAAAATATTGCAAATTGAAATGCTTACCTAAGACTCTGCCTTTCACATTACAAAGAGCCATAGTACATTAGTCAGCTTTCCAGGGAATTACAAACGTGATTTAAAAGTTACACACCTCATCAGTATATAACAATGTTTAAGTCAAAATATAAATCCCTTTTTTTTCCCCATTTTACTATGAACTCCCTACATGGACAGTTTTCCTTCCCAAAATTTCCACTTGGCTTTCTTTAAGGTTAAATACTCTTTCCACATTTATATGTGTGCTAGAAGGAACCTTCTCTGTGGAGTTTAAAGAATTTGTTACGGCTCAGCTGAGGTGGATGAAAACTATGTCAGAAATACTTGTGAAGATCAGTTAATGCTCAGCCTGAGGAGAAGTGAGTGATCACCAGTAAGTCAGGCATACACAGCTGTAGATGGCTAGTTCATTTGCCCAGGATCATTAAGTCTCACCATGTTTGCAGATAGTTAGCAGGTTGTAGTGTGATATTTGGAGCACCTGTCCTAGCACAAAAGAGTCTGTATTCAACTAAACTGCCTGGCTGTGACATACAGCTAAGGTGGGCATCACTGCAGAGGGAACAGGATCTTCATCCTTGGGAAAGAGAAGAGGTCTGATTCTTGCAAATGCCTTTAAATTGTTTGGAGTCACACAGGTATCCAGTAATCAAACCCAATATGATACATATTTCATTTATTGTAGCAATATGTTAACATTTTTATTATTTAGTGAAGCTCATCTGTAACTAGGCATGTCTTCATAGTAAAACCCTTCTGCAATATGTTGTTAACCATCAGAAACAAGCTTTCCAATATGTTACAGGCAACCTCTATCTATTGTGCAATTCATGCTGTTGAAAATAACAGCTGGAACATGGATTAAATCATGCCAAAAATGACCCATGCATCTTGCAATTATCCATGAAGCATTTATGATACTGGCAGGAAAATGGTCACTGAATACTATAGGTCTAGTTTTGGGTAAGTCTGTTCCAGCAGAAGGAAGAGATCGTATGGCTGCTTGGACTTTTCATGCCTTTCTCTCTGCTACACTGCAGTAAATACTACTGACCGGATTCTGGCTGCTTATACTCAATAGTGAGGCAAAAGTGCAAGGCAGAGTTGGATTCCTGATGTTTGTATTGTGCCAAAACACTTCCAAGAAACAAATGTGCATAAGAAGTAGAGGAGTCTTGGCCTGTGGATTCCAGGGTCAAAAGAGCCTTCTGTTGGTCTTTGCTTTATTTTGCACATTTTCTCCAAAGAGATGCGGTATAAGAACTACCCTTTCCTGCAGCTGACCAGTAATCTTAATTTCATAGTTTTTTTGTGATTGATGACTACTGATCTCTGATTTGGTAAACAAAACAGTCAGGTTACATTTACTTATAAAAAAAGAAAAATCTACAAAACTTTCAACACAGTTGAATCTGATAAGCAGCAATGACTCTGCCTTAAAATGCTGTGGGAGGAGTCATTTTTCTTTGATAATTTAGAGTTTTTGAGACACTTTCCTTCCTTCTTAGTGTTTCATTTGGGCGACATGCTTAATCAACGTTTGCTGGTGTTCATGGTCTAATGCATACTGACAGCAGGTGCAGAAAAAGTAAATCCCCATCTGCATAAAAATCTTGCCAACATTCTGAAGCATGACGTTTCACTGTAATTTTCATACACAGGTGATTTTTCATGGTACCTCCAGAAGGTTCCTCCCACCTCCCTGCTGTTACCTCTGTTTTCCTACCTGCGGCTATTGCAAGTTATGGGTTTGTTTGTAGCCCTACATGAGGTGCCATTTTTAAGTATATCTATTTGTTTTGTTTGATAGACTCTCCTTCGGATTCAGTTAAAGTATGTACTTAGGTCTCGTGGCTTGCATCATGACTTTCAATGTTCTGGCAGACAAGGGGCCTTCTTTAAAATACTACTGCTATTTACTGGGATAAGGAGATGTCATGAATAAGACTTTAAAGCAGGGGTGGAGATCCTGCATCCTGGGCATCAGACACTGTGACTGTTTCATCTGGTTTCCGGCGTGATATGGTGATCAGTGTTAGCTTTTGGGGAGGCTTTTTTATTTTTATTTTTTCAATGCTATTGTATAGCAGTATACTAATGTGATACAGTTAGGCAAACTTCTCTATGCCAAAAGCTTTTGTTCTAAGATTTGCATTGGTGGTTTGAAGTTTAGGAACAGGCAAAAATCATAACAACTTCTTCCTGAAAATGGGGATTTTTTTGTGTGGTTGATTATTTTACTGGGTTTAAGGATCAACATTAGTCTCCTGTCCCCTTTAATATACCTTGAGGAGGTAAGATGGCTTCCTTTGTTTGCTCTGCCCTCCTTATTCTCTGAGGAAACAGAAAAATACAGTGGTTTGTGTGTGATAATTTATGGTCACCAACTTGAATATGTCTTATTCCTCCAGCTAAATAGTTCTGAATAATTTGTGTAGGTGTTCTTAGAGGTCATCCAAGATCGAAGTCATGTCATACAAGTAATTTTCCCTCAAAAAATTTTAACTTACAGGTTAAAGAAAATAAGATAAAAGACACAGTGTTATTGACTATGACAAAGCACTGCAGGAATCAGGAAAAGAGAACTTGATTCCTAGCCAAGTACAGTACACTGGACCATGCTATCACTTAGTAGACTATGTATTAAAATTAAATAATCTTATATCCTTCAAGAAGTACCAGAGATGAAATAAAAAAAAATGGCTTAACAGGAAAGTTACACAGGGTCATACTTACAGATCTAGTAAACAAAGTAATGTGATATTGAACCAGACGACATATAAGGAAATATTTCTACCCAGAGCAGGAAAGTTTCAAATTCCATATTAAAAAAATGAAATAAACAAAAACCCCCACCAA
Organism: Amblyornis subalaris; assembly: GCA_018881555.1. Taxonomy (NCBI): domain Eukaryota; kingdom Metazoa; phylum Chordata; class Aves; order Passeriformes; family Ptilonorhynchidae; genus Amblyornis; species Amblyornis subalaris. The sequence continues at coordinate 1,610,701 of JACAXG010000110.1, forward strand.
AATACAAAACAAAACCCCAACAAAATGGTACATTTCAAACACTAAATAGAACATGAAAAACAAGTGTAAGATTTTTTTTTTCCCCGATTGGCTGGTTTGTCTGTTTTTTCTTGTCTGAAGGGTGAGAGGCTTTTTAATTACTGTCAGGAATAAAAGACAACTCTTGTTGCTTAATTAAAAAAACAGGTAATTTATTAACAGGGAAAAAAATAATTAGTAAAAAAATAAAGTCCGGAATCCAAAAAAAAAGGAAAATAATAAAAATAAAATAAATAAAACCGGGTGGCAGGATCGGAGACCTGAGTAGCCTGTCTGGCTGTTAACCCAGGGCCGAAGCCTCGCAACACTGGGGTCTGCTTCAGCTAATCTGAAACAGGATTAATTAATTCAGTCTCTCTGAGGAGCTAGGCCAGCAACCCAGTGTTGGGCTTTACCCAGGCTAGTCCAGGGCAAAAGAGCAGCTCCTGCTGCTGTGCAGGGGTTTTTATGGTCCCTTGGCTCCGCCCATGACCGCCCACAGTCCAGCCCACAAGGTCCAGGAGGATTGGTGGAGTCCCGCAGTGAGATCATATGAATCTTCCAATGGCTCGCTGTCATCAGGGAGAGGGTCTTTCGGCGGGAAATCATCCTCATTGAAATTCAGGGCAGGGTGGAGCTGAGCTGCAGCCCAACTGTCAGTTACTAAAAATAGCCTGGGATTTCCCCAGGAGGGTCTACTGCACCTTAATATTGAGGCTTAAAGAATGGTCAAAAGGGAATAGGCACTTCTTTTAACAGAAGGAAAGCTTATGAAAACTAACTAAAACAACACACAAATAACTTGGAACAATCCAACAGCCCACTATACAACATACCCTCAACAATAAAATTTCATAAAACTGTTCAAAAACATAACCTCAAAGGCAAACTTCATAAACTGGGGTTTTAACATTTTTATCCTATAACAACCAAATTTGATAAAACATTTTAACAACCTCTTAACATCACTAAGAATTAAACATCCTAATAACTTTTACATCAATTAAGGGATCATTAAAAACATGCAAAAGCCAACAATAGGGGTGTTCATAAATAACAATTACATAACTGTATAATTCCATATACAATTCCTAAAATTTTAAGCTATTTAATCTGATTTTCAGGTAAAAAAACCTAGGAAAAATTAGATAAGTTCAGTTTCTGGTTCAAATACATAAAATGAAAATCAGAAAATAATTAAACGAAACCACATGAGAATAATCTCAAAGCAAGCTGAAGCTAAACCAGTAGTAACTCAGGCTCAGCTGTGCCTATACAACAAAGGCAAAATACAATACAGTAGGGAAAAGCTGTGGGAAGAAATGCATTAGAACATTATCCATTATAGTATGCTAGAGAAAAATGAGACCCCGTGCTACTAGGCTTCTCAGAAAAGCTTTTGGGTAGAAATCAGGAACTAGCAAAAGCAAATGCCTTGCTATCATCATTCTGTAAGTATTTCAAAGACATTGATAACTAGAAGATGTCCATGAGAAATGTGGGATTGAATGACAGAGGTAACTGAGGCCTCACTTGTAAATTAACAGTCTCTGTCAGGACTCCATTTAAAGGAAAGGAAAGGTTATATTGCTAAGCAAGCTGGAAAGAAGATATTGAATGGCTGGGATTCTTTCAATGTTAAAGAGAGTTTCCTCAAAAAATACTGGATGGTGATACATGGAAATTAAAGTAATTGTGAATATAAAGTGTTTTCAGTGTTTTTGCTTAAGTAGCCAGAAAATTGTCCCACTTAGCAAGAAGGCAGGAGCCTACAGAGGTTGAAAATAATCACTGAGTCAAAACGAAAAATACATGTATCACTAAAAAGTAAGTATTAGGAAAGAAAAAATGTGAAACAGATTGACAAGACAAAACTACCATTAATAATTGATCAGTCTGCTGATTATACCTCAAAATATAGAGGACTTTCTGACAGCAAAATTAACAAGCCTCTTTGTTACACTGCATATTTTGTAGTCTTAGCCAAGGAGCTGGAATCCAGAATTTGTCTCAAAGAGTATTAGTCTAAGAGTTCTACACAAGGTGTCATTTTTCTCATTTAAATTGAAAGGGAATGAACTAATTTTTTTATGATGAAAGCTTATTCTAATCTAAACATCAGGGTTATAAAATCTCACTAATTTTATGACAGATTAGAATTTCCTGATTTCAGTTGCCACTATCAAGGTAATTATATGCATAAAAAAATCTGAAAAAAAATCAAAAATTCAGTCATTCAGTATAGTTCTCTCCTTCAGCTGTTTTTAACACAAGTAAATTTTAAGGCAAACAGTCTTGCACAACTGAAGACATAACCTACATCTGATACACCGAGTTATCTAGACTAAATATTTCATAAGTGGAATTTCTTTCAACATTTGTTATTACCATTGTCAGTTTCTTCTTTTATCTTTACTGTCAATATTGCTGATGTTAAACTCTTTTTGGTCCCATTCTCATTACTCTGGAATCATAAAACACTGTGCTTGTGACATAATAGGCTTTCCCTCAGTGGTCTTCTGTGGTGTCATAATGCAAAGATATTATAATTTGGAATAAAGAATAAATAATAGAAAAATGAAAATTCAGGTTCCCTAATTTTCTTAAGCTAAGAATACTATTGAAAACATTATTTCTTTTTGTAACTGTGATATTTTTGTTTTTCCAAGTAATTTCCATTAAATTAAATGTCAATACTGGCGACATATTATTCACAAAATCATTTAGGGAAAAATGTGGCACAGCAGTAGGGGAGCAAATATGATGAAGAATTTCTGTTAAGCTGTGTGTAACTAAAAGCACAAATATGCCAGTACAGGTGAAGAGCTGCTATTTCGTTGTTGGATTCTGACTAAGCAAAAAGTCTGATGGAGTCACTGCTTTGCTAGAAGACACCCACTGAAGTTCTCAAAACACCAGGCTACAATACAGCGGCATGTAAGAAACTCTCTGGTGTAGCTCTTGTAAATAAGTAAATGAGAAGTTTTGAAATTTTTTGCTTACAGGGGCATCCCCAAATGTGAACTGAAAATGGGTGCCCTTCATTGTGGCATAAGGAAGCCTGCACCTTCACCTTTCTTTGCAAACTTCTAATCTTCTGAATTGCTCCAGGTGTCAGAACGCCAGGGATCAACCACACATGGTCCAGCAGATCTACCTCATCCAGGTACTTCCATTTCTTTTAGGGTCTTGTTACCATATTATTCTGTTACTCTTGTTATTCTGGCCAACATATGACTTAATAAGGACACAGGTTAACAGAAAGTGGGCTTGTTGAGCCACTGATTTTGGCTGGGGTGGAGTTAACTTTCTTCACCGTGGCTGGTGTGGGGCTGTGTTTGTGATTTGTGCTGAACACAGAGTTGATAACATAGAGGTGTTTTTGTTATTGCTGAGCAGGGCTTCTACAGAGACAAGGCCTTTTCTGCTTCTCGTACTGACACAGTGGTGAGGGGACTGGGGGTGCCTGGGAGATTGGGAAGAGACATGGTCAGGACAGGTGAGCCAACTGACCAAAGGGATAATCCAAACCATGTGACATCATGCTCAGGATATAAAGTCGGGGGAAGAAGAAGGAAGGAGGGATGTTCAGAATGATGACACTCATCTTGCCCATGTTCCTCCGCGTGATGGGGTCCTGCTTTCCTGGAGATGTCTGAACACCTGCCTGCCCATGGGAAGCAGTGAATGAATTCCTTGTTTTGCTTTTCTTGCGTGTACAGCTTTTGCTTTCCTATCATTCCAGTCCTCTCCCCAGTCCTACTGGCGGGGGAAGTGAGCAAGCAGCTGGGCTGGGGTTAAATCATGACTTTGCGTTAATGAAATAGTTTTTTGATTTATTTTCAATCAGTATTGATTTTTAACTCTAGCTATAAACTCTATGTGTCTTGCATTTTATTTCTTTTACCTGTCTGCTTGGTTGACCTTTCGGCACCATCTATTAAAGGTGCTGAAATCTTGCTCGGTTGTGGTTCCTGAAACTGCATTAAACCAGTTTGGGTAGTTTAGCAGAATCAACATGTGTTAGACCAAAGTCAATGGTCCTGAATGTTTGCTGATAGTCTGGCACTTCTGGAATTGTTCCTTTCTGTCTTCATTTCTTGACGAAAAAGCAGCTGAATTAATTTGAATGCCACAGTAAACAGTTTAGTAAAAATAAAATAGAATATCTATTATTTGACCATTATAAATATTATAAATCAGGCAACTCTCTCTCTTGTACAGAGACATAGTCTTTTGTCACCTCCCAAGATACATTGTCAGAGTGAATGAACAGGATATGGTTAATTTTGCTGCTTGCATTTAATTGCTTCCCACAAAAAAAGTAATCACAATGAGGAGCTGGAACCGACTTTACAAACGTGTGGCATCATTAGTGGGTATCACTGGTTTGTTTGTGTACATGGAGCACTGATGGGCAAGAAAGAAGTAGAATCAGCTGTGCTGAATTTGGGGATTCATTCTCTTTGTAATCCCAGCCTGATACTGAAAATGCCAGAAGCTGAGAAGTTAGTGGAAGTACAACTTTTCAGGAGGAATTGCCTCTGACTATGGCCATTCCTTTTTGACCTCCAGATATTTTTAACATGTATCTCTAGTTAACACTTCCCTGTAACAGGTAACTTATGCAAGGCTTGTTTAGGGGTTTCTCAACTGAGTAGAGATACTGACTGCAGTCAGTCCAACCTGTTTGAATTGTATGGATCACATTTGTATGTGAAAGATGTATATGACTGGTATTCTGGTTGTGGCTGTTTATGCAGCTGAATTCAGTTCACCTTATACCTGAGAAATAAATGTAAGTAATTAAATAAAATCTTTTCTACAGAATTCAAGATTCTGGCATTAATTCCTTCCCAAACAAACATTACTTAATTATTACCAGAATAGTACTTATATCAGGTAACAGTGATCTATTACCAATCACACATTATGCTGAAGTATCCATTAAAGCAAGTATTCTTTTTGTGTTAATCATGATATATAAACTTAGCATATCGACTGCTTTTTAAGTGCAAGATTGACAATTTACATAAATTTAATCTCATTCTGTTTCCAAAAGGCTGTACATCCTGTTGAGTTGACTTTCAGAGAAGGCCATGGAGAAAACTTAGACCCCAACTATCCCTTAGCATGCACCAGGGCAGTAATATACATGCAAGTGCCATCACAGATTTCTACCAGTTCTTGCCACATGGCTCCTGAACTTTCCTGCCATAAGAACTTCCCTGCTGTAAGAACTTTCCTGCCATAGACTGGATTTGTTGGTGATCTCAAGGTGCTTTTAGAGTAGATGGATGCTGGTAGTTAGCTAGAGGCATCTTACAGCAACAATAGGGATGTGTGGGTGTGTGTGTATACGTATGTGTATACGTATAGAGAGCCAATCTAGCCAATCTGGCAATTTCAGCCTGTTTCATCAAAGTACTGTATAAATATAACATGATCTAGGAAGCTTTCAGTCCAACTTTCTGATGAAAGATGTCAAACAGACCAGGCAGGAGTGCTGAGATAACTTCTGAGTGTACAAGAGAGGGCCATGTGTTCTTTATGTCAGCATATTGAAAACATGACAGAGACAGATTGTAATGCCTATGTTAAACAAAATGGTGATCTCAGTTTAGTTCCTTGTGACAAAAGCTATCAGTCAGAAACAGCACTTTTGTTTGTTATTCCAGAAGTGAAATGGAGACCTAAAAGGAAATGACACTTTGGGGGATTAGAATTAAATAACATTCGTTCATCAGCTTGCACTTATGCTATCTGGATAATGGCTATGTACTTTTTAGATAGAGTCAATCTAATGCAGTTAGAAAACATTAAATCAATGTTTGAACAATGTTGTCAAAGAATAAGAATCACATATTTACCCTGGGTTAGTGCCAAAAATGTCAACATTTGAGAGCTGGGTGTTACAGTGCCATGCATCTTTGTCTTACTAAACTCTCCACTGTATCACAGTAGTTTGAAAATGAGGAGATGAAAAGCCATTGGCCAGTCAGTGGGTGAAAGGCAAATACACATTAAAATACTGTGCACTGAAGTGCAATCTGTGGTGCACCAATTGCACTAAACTGTGCTCTGCAGATTTAGGTGTGTAGCTCACCCGTAGGGTGCCTAGTAAAGTACAGCACTTCCCATAAACACCTCCTAGGTGCAAAGGAAACTGAGTAAAAGTAGCCAGTAACTACCAGACAACGAAACATGTTTTCAGGCTGTCTCTTCTCCATCTGTTGAGGTAGTAAGCAGGAAACTATTCCCATTTGAGACCTACAGTCCAAAGCTGGCCTTAAGAATGTAAGGCTGACTTTCCTCTGTCCAACATGTTTTTTCTCCTGAAGCATATCTGTTTCTGTCATTCAGGAGAAACCTCTTGAAAGTCTGCCTCTGTAAAATGAAGCTAATGTCTAGGGCATGTGCCATGGAAATATACGATATTGCATGCTAACTCTTGATCTGTGCCTGAAGAAAGTTTAAAGCAAAATGGCTCCTGGAGTATCTGAAAGTTGTGCTTTACTTGTGTTGGCAGGGTGCTCTAAATACCTGGTTGTGGAAGCAGGCTGTTTCTTTCTCCTTGTCACTTTACTCCTGGGTCTCGGACTTAAGCCAGGAGAGCTTGGTTAGCAGCACAGCTTCAGCCATGGAGGGGAGCAGCGCCCTGTTGACAGCAGGCAGATGGAGACATTGGTGGGATCTGTACATTTTTCTCCTGTCTGATTGAGGTGGCAATCTTGCTTTTTAATTCCTGAATGAATGTTTTAGCCTTTCAGCTGTTTTATCAAAGAACTGGGGAGAGGAGAGGTACTACTGCTGCATTTGGAAAGAAAGCTGAAATAACTGTATTCTATGGGAGCCTGAGGCTACCTACACATTAAATAAACTGAGAAAACATCTACCAAATTCAGCTTTACAGGACACATAAGCTAAGTTTTAAATTCCAGTAGGGTTCATTTGAGAGAGATGAAGGAACCAACCTGGGTAGAAACAGTACATCCAAAAGCAAGATGCTTTGTTAACCTAAGTTCTTTACCTACTGCCCTACACAGCTTGGTGTCAAGCCCCCACTTTGTGCTTAAAAGTTGCTATTGAAAAGCTGCCTGCAACTCACTCAAGCAGCAAATTCATGAAAAACTGTAATTCATTGTCAATAGTTGCTGTACGTCATTTTGTCTTGCCAAAAACTAAGATTGCTCTTGCACGCTATGTAACATGGATAATTTGTAAGCTTGAACAATAGTTAGGACCCACTGCAGGTATAATTCACCCTGCCATGCATAAAGCAACGAAGTTGAGTAATTAATGATCACAATTTAAGAATTCAAGTAGACAGAGTAGCAGCTATACATCAATGTTTCATTTCCACTAAAAACTGTATACCAGGAGTTCCAGGGCTCTGTGATTCAACAGGAAAACATTAGGTGCGTATTTCAAGATAAACACTATGTATCAATGCTTCTGGCCCAATTTCTGATCACAGAAGTATACTTGTGTTATAGATGTGCATCTGGTGGGTGATACTTCATTTTCCACAGTGAATATATTATTTTGTCCAGCTGGGCTTTGATTCCAGAAGAAATGAAGCACTGCATGAAGAGGTAACATACCTGGAAAAGAAAGGGCCACATACATCTCTACATCTCAGGCAGCTAGACTAGGAAAGTGCTTATCCACCTCTGCAGTTCTACAGAGTCTCAAATGGAGTAAAATTCAGCACCTTTTAGTGAAGGCATTGAATCAGCTTGCTCTGCTTATGATTCGATGTGTCAGATTATGACACAAGCCAAAAATTCCCGTATTTGTCACAGTTCTTTAGAGTTAACTACTAACAATAAGATATGTCCCAAAAGTCAGTAAGTATTCTAGTGATTGTGGTTTCCATAAATTTTTTTGTGTTCATTTTTTTTGAAGGGACTGAATAACACAGGATTTTGACTGTTGTTTCATATTTTTTACAGCTTAGATGGTCCTTATAGAAGAAGAGTTTTCTTCCCTGCAGTATCACAGAATCACAAAATCAACTAGGTTGGAAAAGACCTTTGAGATCATGAAGTCTAACCTATGACCTAACACCACCTTGTCAATGAGACCATGACTCTGAGTGCCACATCCAGTCTTTTCTTAAACACCTCCAGGGACAGTGACTCTACCATCTCCCTGGGAAGCCCATTCCACTGCCCAGTCACTCTTACTGTGAAGAACTTTTTCCTAATGTCCAGCCTAAACTTCACCTGGTGTGGCTTAAGAATGTGTTCTTTTGTCCTGTGGCTGGTTGTCTGGGACAAGAGACTGACCCCCACCCGGCTGCAGCCTCCTTTCAGGTCGTTGTAGAGAGTGATAAGGTTTCCCCTGAGACTCCTTTTCTTCAGGCTAAACAATCAGCTCCCTCAGCCACTCTTCACAGGACTTGTACTCCAGACCCTTCACCAGCCTTGCTGCTTTTCTCTGGACACATTTGAGCATCTCAGCGTCCTTCCTAAATTGGAGGGGCCCAGAACTGGACACAGCACTCAAGATTTGGCCTCACCACTTCTGAGCACAGGGAGTACAGGCAGTAAAAACACTGCCCTGGTCCTGCTGGCCACACTATTGCTGATCCAGGCCAGGATGCCATTGGCCTTCTTGGCCACCTGGGCACACACTGGCTCATGTTCAGCTGCTGTTAATCAGTACCTCCAGGTCCTTTTCTGTCTGGCTGCTGTCCAGCCACTCTGCCCCAGCCTGTAGCACTGCAGGGAGTTGTTGTGGCCAAAGCGCAGGACCCGGCGCTTGGTCTTGTCTCATATCCTTGGATTTGGCACATCTATCCAGCCTGTCCAGATCCCTCTGCAGAGCCCTCCTACCCTCCCAGCAGATCAACACTTCCACCTAACTCAGTTTCACCTGCAAATTTGCTAATGGTAGACTTGATCCCCTCATCCAGATCATCGGTAATGATATTAAGCAGGACTGGGCCCAACACTGATCCCTGGGGGACACACTGGTGACTGGTCACCAACTGGATGCAGCACTGTTCACTGCTACTCTCTGGGCCCAGCTGTCCAGCCGGTTCTTAACCCTGTAAAAGGTAGTTACACCAAACACCATGTTTCTGCTGAGCCCGCTGTGAATCAAATTAAGCTGTGTGCACGGCGTGGTCTGAACTAGTAACATTCACTGCTTAATCTTCATATGGGCCTTCAATTTCTTTTGGCACAGAAGAGCAGGACTACAAGTATTTTGACCCTGATGATGACAAGTGTAAACACCTAGTACAGTCTGTCATGAAATGGATGGATATTCATCTTCTGTCCAGAGAAGCATATGGTCTTACTATAAGAAATTTTGAAATATATTACAGAAGAGATTCACTCTGCCCTTCCAGTTATTGTGATTTCTGACTAGCACTGTCAAAAAATAGAAATTACTTATTAGAGCTAACTAAAAACTACTTTCATGAATATAAAATGAGCTAGAAAGACATGTGCACTGCAATGACCTTATCGATTAGCTCAAAATATTTTAGCATTTCACTTGTTCTAGCTCTCTTGTGTGTCTTTTAAGCTCCTGGTAGAAGTATTGCATTATGCAGGATGCCATATAACATCACAATAAAAGCCCCATTTATGCCAATAAAGCAGGTGAAATGAATTACAGTAACAGAAATAAGTAAAAAAGCTCCATGAAATTATGTTAAAAAGTATACTTTTTTCACCTTAAACCAAAGATTTTTTGGCCAAGAGCTTATTTGAAAAGCAGCCTACTCATGTGCTCTCCTACACAGTCTCTTTTACTTACAGCATTTGTCTCTAAATGTTTAAAGTACAAGCACCAGGAAAAAGCCTTTTGATTCTTCCTGCAGAACCAGATGTAAAGGTACACAAATAAAATCTTATCACTGTATGAAGCACTGAGTTGGTCAAAATGTGTCTCTCTTAGCAAGTCGGTCATGTTCACAAATTACAAAAATCTGCAAATGCAAATGTGTTTGTCAAAATATTTTTATTGCTTACACCTGCTTACGTTGAAGAGAAAGAGAATAAAATTCTATGAACCCCAGATAAATGACATCTGTAGCCCTTCTCTTGTCCACTGATTTGGCCAGTTCACTAGAAGGCCACTAGATAGGTGAGGCAGGATTCTCCATTTGTGCAGACCTGCAGGCTGTCCTGAATCACCTCCCTGTCTTCCATGTGCCTTAGCACAGCTTCTAAGAGCATCTGTTCCATTATTTTCCCAGGTACAGAGGTGAGGCTGACAAGTCAGTTATTCCCAGGGTGCTCCTTTCTTCCCTTCTTAAAGATGGGTATCATGTTTCCCCTTTTTCAGTCACCTGGGACTTGCCCTGACTGCCATGACTTTTCTAGTATCATGAGGAGAGGCTTAGCACCTACATCAGCCAATTCCTTCAGGACTCTGGTATGCATCTTGTCAGGTCCCATAGGCATACATATATTCAGGTTCCTTCGGGTGGTCACAAACCTGATCTTCTCTTACAGTGGGTGGGACTTTGCTGTCCCAGTCCCCATTCCGTCATCCATCCACTTGAGGGTGTGGGAAGAGAGTTACCCATTGACGACTGAGGCAAAAAAGTTGTTAAGCACCTCAGCCTTTTCCTTGTTGTTACCAGTTTAACAGTGTTGTTCATCAGAATGGGTACCCCTTCAATGACCTTCCTTTTCTGGTTAATGTACTTGTAGAAGCCCTTCCTGTTATTCTTTGTGTCCCTTGTGAAGTTCAGTTCCAGCCTTGCCATGGCCTTCCTTACACTAACTCTACACAACTAAACCTTTTTCTCTATACTCTTACCAGGTTATCTGTCCTTCTTTCCACTGCAATTGCTTTTTTTCCCCCAGTTTGACTAGCGGGTTCCTACTCAGCCATGCCAGTCTCTTGCCTTCCTTGCCCAATTTCTTGCTCCTGGGAATTGCTAGCTCCTGCACTCTATGAAGACTTCCTTAAAGACCTGTCAGCTGTGTGACACTCCCTTAGCCCTGAGGGCAGTCTCACAGGGATCCTATTGATTATCTCCTTGAAGAGCCGGAAATTTGCTATCCTAAACTTCAAGGGACACTTTAACTTTTCATTTTAAATTCTGTTTCTTTTTAAAAAACTCCTTAGTCAACTTGGGTTTTTGCCTCAGGTGACCCCAAAACTGTGTATTCCATATTTCTTCTAGGTCAATCCATGCAGTCTGATTTTACTGTCACTTTCAGATTTGACAGCCTGGGAAAGGGAGCTTGTGTGTTTTACACCAGGTTCACGGAAGGAGGAAGACGAGGGTCCCTTTGAAAATGAGAAATGGACAGGTGTGAGCTCTCTTTTGCTCTCTGTGGGTTACTGAAAGGATTGCCTGGGGCAGATCTCCGAGTCACAACCTAAGAACCTGCATTTTGCAGTCCTAAACTGTTCTGGACCTTTTTTGCCACTCTGGACTTCAAGAACCAGAGCCGCATCTTTTCAGTGCTCGGCGGGACTGTTTCTTTCCCTCTGCAATGCAGGAGTGACTTGGAACTGCACCGACATTGACTGTGTCCATTTGGACCAAAAGGAAGTGGGGAGGCTGACACCGTGGGGCCAGAGCTGCCCAGACAACACCAGCATCCCTATCTGCCACCAGAACTGCCCTGGAAGCTCCTTTTTTTGTTTTAGGGGGAAGGTTGTGCTGAGGAGGGGTTGGACCTGCAACTTGATGGGAATTTTCTTCTTGTGTTTTCGTCAGCATTGGAGCCTTATGGACAAAGATGGAGTTTTTCCAGGTTTTGTTTTGTCCCTGTCCCCCAGTGGTTGTTGTTTGGAGGGAGGGAGTTCTGTAACTGCGGATGTTAGGTTGTTGTGTTGCTTTTCCTTTGTTCTCTCTCTCTGTCACATGGTCTGGAGAAGGGGGCTTCTCTACAACCTTGTCTTTGTCTTCTGGCTCATGAGGCCTGCTATGGAGCCACTATTTTGGGAGAAGGTGCTTCTCTGCCATCTTAGGAGGCGGGGCTTCTCCACCATCTTGTTTTCCTTGTTCACAGGGAGTTCACAAGACTCAGTACCTTTGTATCTTGTGGTTATTGCTGCTATTTTGGTTGTTGCTGTTTTTCTTCTGAGTAAACCGTTATCTTTTCACTGATATCTTCTCGCATTTGTCTCTCCTTATTGGTGAAAGGGAGTGGTTAAAACTAAAGGGGAGGTTGTTTTTGGAGTCTTTGCCTCATATAATTGTCTTAAACGAAGAGAGTTTTGTGGCAGACTAAGTCATAATTTGTTTGAGATTTGTGTTTTCAAATCACACGATTTATTATTATGAAGTGACATTACATGCTTAAAAATCTCTGGTCTAACATATAAATGTTACAGTATTCACAACTGAATGTTTTCCCAAAATATATGTTACTATTTAAATGTACATATTCTCCATAAAACAGAAAAAAAAGACAAACTACAAGCTTACATCTCTTGATTCTATTTAAATATTTTAAATAACACACCGGCTCATTCACATAGCTGAAACAGTTTGACAAATCAAAATCAAAAAATTATTTCAAGTTAGACAAGTGGTGATTGTGTATATTTTAGTGTATCTATCCAACTACAGATCTGGATAAATACTGTGACTGTTAAAAGAACAGTTGCAAATGAAAACCATTTTGTTCAACCGTGCTGTTGCAGTAAGAAATTCATTCATTTGCAAAACACTCTCAGCATTATTGAACATATAACATCTTGAAATCTTAGAAATTAATTAGCACTCAAAGCAATTCTTTTATAGATAAAAGGATTGATTATGCATCAAGAGTGGTTTTCTTTTTCTTTTTTCTTATACAGATATGCACAAATATTTCTATGAGCCTTCAGTAGCTGATGTTACATGAATGACAAAATCTGTCACAGCAAGCACACCTACACCTTATGCTTGCAGGGAGACTTCTCAGAGGGGACAGAGGTGCAAGATCACAGCTGGCCAGCCTGAGTTCACAGTGAAATCATAGTCAGTGAAGGGCAAACACTCTCCACTTCTACTTGACCCTCTGGTCCCCAATAGACTTTCTGACCTCTGTTTTCTACATGTTAGAAAATTTCAAGGATTATTTTACATTACGTGTCTTACTTAAAATTTGTACTTAGTTGATGAATTATGTTTTAGGTTTACATCATTATAGTGTGTTTGCATTAACTGTGTTATGTAAGATATAATGGTGGGTTAATAGCAGGATAATTTCCCCGTGGAAAAGAATTATGCCTTTGACCCTCCTGGAGTCAGAATAAAATGCTGCAGGGATAAGAGACCTTATTATCGTTGACTCCCTAAATCCTACCATAACAGATGAACTGAAAAATAGCTTATGCGCTTTGGATAAATTTTTTATTCAACAAATTAACATGATCTAGAGTGGAGAGATATGTACATATTATCCTTTCTAAGACTTCTTTAGCTTTTATGTCACTGGCAATTTTTTTTTTTTACTGGATCAAGTATTTAATCATTTGATTTGTCTGGAATTTCATTTTAAAAGTCATTACTAAATCCATCAGGACCTAGAGCTGCATTAGAGTGATTGAATATCCTTATAAAGTTCCCCTATATTTGCCATCAGTTCTAATTATCACAGTAAATGCACTGCAATGACAGTAAAAAATGGAACACATCAAAATGGTTATAAATGGTTTTGAAAACTTGAAAACATTCTTTTTGAATGAACAAAGTGTGGCTGTTGGAAGAGCCTTTAAAATTGCTATTTAAGAAGTCATTGAACCTCTTTTTGCTCAATTGTTAATTACATTATTGGAAATAATTGGTTTTTTTCTTTTCATTTTAAGGGATGGCTAAGACAGTTTATTCACCTTAGCATTTCATGAGTTTACGTCAGACTTTTTTGTGTTGTATACCTGCAATATTGAAAGGACTTTAAATAATTTAATAAGCTAATTACTTTTGAATGGGTCAGAATTACTTCCTGGGTAATTACACACAATCAGATGCATTATTGCACTAAAACCCAGACTTTTGTTATAAGTTACATGTCAAATGCTCCTTGAGGGTGTATCTTTTTAATATTTCTTTAATTCCTTTGCTTCACGGGTGACCTCAGGCCTGACATACCTCATAAACCTTAGTCCTTATGATGAACATAGAGTTATTAATTTTGCCTGCTCATTTCTGTGACATTTTTTACTGTAATACAAGAATCTTTTGTAAATGAATTAATTTCTTATGGCAACAGTTCTATGACTGCAATAGATTTTATCTTTATTCAGAGTGAACAGGAGTTTCAACTGCTAGAGACGCACAGAGTGGGTGAGCTTAGCTGAAGATGCAACAGGCCAATTTTCCAAAGGGTGAAGGGTTATTTAAAGGTTTCCAGTGGATTTTTCCGATTCAATTTGTTTTTAAGAGTTTTGATTGAAATTTAACTTTGAGAAAGAAATACAAAATAAAAAGAAAGAATATCCTTACATTTCTCCAGGCCTTTTGATTTGGAAATTATTTTGTTTCCAGGCATCTTTATAAAGTTGTATTTGAGTGGTTCTGAAACATCTGAGTACAAACTGCAAGAGGGGAAATTTAGGTTAGATATTATGAAAAATTCTTTACCGTGTAGGTGGTGAGATACTGGAATGGGTTGCCCAGGGACGTTGTGGATGCCCCATCCCTGGCAGTGTTCAAGGGCAAGTTGGACAGGGCTTTGAGCAACCTGGTCTGATGGGAGGTGTCTTTGCCCATGGCAGGGGTGGTTGGGACTAGATGATATTTAAGATTCCTTCCAAACCACACATTGTATGATTGAATGATGGTGTGATACCTCTGTGCAGTACAGCATAGTGATAAAGCAAAGTACAGATTTTTATTAAGCAAAATAAAGCAGTAAAGGGACACAAAGCAGAATGTGTTTGTATTTTGACTGCTGCAGGAGAGTGCTGCTCTGTTTCTCCCCTACCACCGCAGCTGCAGCCCAGCTTAGCCCCCACTGTTCCCTGCCCTCCAGCACGGTGTTTTGCAGCACCCTTACCCTTCAGGGAACATTTTCCAGCTTCTCCCACAACTCGAGGAGGCACCTACGCCATCACTTCTTTCCTCCTCAGGCCAGTCAGGGAGGGATGTTCACTGCATCCTTGAGCATTGCCTCGAACCGGGGACACACCAAGGTTGCCAGGGAAACCTGAACCCAGGTATTCCTGAAATCTGGGATGTTTTCCTGTGCCAAACCCTGCAGACCCCAGGCTGCCCTCGCTCATATTCATGTAGTTATCAGTGTGGAGGGTGGGGGCGGCCACACGCATTACCCCATGAGCCAGTTCCAGCTGGTTACTGCCCAATGTGTATGGTCCAGAGAGTTCCCACTGGTTGCCACTGGCTTCTCAAGGGACAGATGCCAAGATGCTGCTGTCCAAGTCAGCCGTGCTGCAGCACCTTAGGGAGCAGGTATGAACAAAAGGGCAGAGAACAGTGTCTGGCCAGGGGTGTGGGAGGAGAAAAAGAGTGAGAGAGGGCAGAGAGGTACCAAGACCAGTGGAAGGGGAAAGGTGTTCTAGTATTTGCTTCTTCCCTTTCTGCTTCCCAGTTTCTGAATCAGGAATTAAAAACATTAATTAGCAATAAATTGTTAAATTACTCAAAGTTGGGTCTATTTTGCCCATGACAGCAACTGACAAACCACCTCCCTGCCTGTATCGCCACCCACGATCTTCCTCACTCGTGTTCCTGCAGTTTTCGCCCGCTCCTGCTGTAGGTAGAGAGCAGCCAGGGGCTGGTGGTGAGGCTGGCAGCCAGACAGGCCCAACACGCCACAAACAAGAACCTCTTAACGTGAGTGACCTAACACCAGGGAAGAGATGCACTCCTTACACAAAGGATTTGCCACAGCTGTTGGGTTTCAACCCAGTTGTAAGGTTTCACCTCAGTTGTTTGACAGAAGCATGAACAGAGAGTTGAGGTTCTGCAGTCACCTGCAGGTGCCAGGGCAGGTTATGCCCAAGGGGGTCACAACATCGCTGTCTCCTATGGCCTGTAGCATTTTTGGCTCTCTCCCCACTGAGATCCTGCTCTTCTCTCTGTCCGACACTTTCTGCACATACTTATTGCGCCTGTCACATTTCCACATTCTTGCTCCAAACCACCCTCAGCTCTTTTTCCAGTCTCTGGTGTTTATAATTTCCATTCTTCCTGTGCTGCTGCTCCTTTGACTTCCCTCCAGTTTGAATCTTCGTGCCCTATCCTACATGGATTCAGTAGCAAAGGCAATAAAACCATAGGAAAGACAATTCACAACAATTTTCAGCATTTTTAAATTTCTAGCAGTGCCTCTAAAAGCCTCTCTCAGGCTTTGTGATTCTTTTATACATGAATGAATATCACGCTCATTTCATACAAAATGTGAAATTTTTTTTTGTTATGCACAAAAATGTTTTCACTCTATGAACTAAGGTAGATCTGTGATGAAATTAGGCTCCATTCTCATAAGGATGGTAAAATCACATTCTTGACAGGAAGGTGCTACTCCCACCAAACTTTGGTTCTCGTTCTGAAGCATAAAAACACAGGAGCTTTGTGTTGAGTCACTGTGAGAATTTTAAGAGTGGTTAGACAGCGCATTTCCTCTGATGTATTTTTGGAAATGGCTGAATTGTTTTGGTTGAAAATTCAATAAACGCAAAAAAGCCCAACAACCCTGCAAAGTAAAATAGTCTCAACAAAGACAACAAAAATCCCCCACATCATTTGATCACAACCTCAGCTAAATTCTCATTATAGAAAACTTCAGTTTGAATGAGTGGAATTTTGCAAAATTATAAGCAGCCCAGACAGACTCTTACTTGCCCAATGAAAGTATTGGGCAACACTGCTACTGAAAGTGGATCACAATAAATGTCGCTAATTTTGATTCATTTCTTAAAATGTTTGTGTTTGCAAAGCTTAGGCTGGGACAGTGATTCATGCAGGCAGCTTTTCTGTGAATATATATGATGAGATTTTTCAGTCTGAATACTTTTATCGTATCTCTGAGGTCTATGAATCCATCCTTCTGCTATTATACTTATTAATTACAAAAGAGATAAGTGTCACCGGAGAAGCATAATCTTTCTACACTTAATAGATGAAGACAAATTTGCTTAAGCACTTCAAGTTTATTACATTATTGCCATATGTAACAAATGTGTAAATGTATATATGTATGTATGTAGTAAATATACAGGCTAGAAAGATGAAATGTCACATATGCGAAGATAATTTTAAGCACAAACCCAAATATTTTGAGAGGGTTGCTTTGAAAACAGAAAATAACATTAAGAAGGTGCAAATTTGATCTGTGGTTGACATCAAAACTGCTGAATTATTAAATTAACTGTAGAAATTGCATTCATACATTAAAATCTTGGCATAAAGAGACTTTATAATTTTCAAAATGTAATAATTATTATTACTATCATCATCATATTTTTTTTTTTTCACATTTTGAAGGACATACTCATTTTTGCCTGAGACAAAAACTTGTTTCCTTAATACATATGGCAGTCTATGTGGGTTTACAGAATCTAGAAGAATCTCCTTGGATAGGAAGCCAAGACTAGCTGGGCAACAATGTCTATTATTTTCACAGCTAGCTGCCTCAAATTAGCTTCCTACATAAAATTTATCTTGTTTCAGATTTTTAAGTGGCTTTTAAGGATCCTTTATACATGTTTAGGAATCTGACTTCAGGCATTTACTTTTTCAAGTGTTGCCTGCTACTTCCAATCTGGAACATAAGAATGAAATGTTTGAATTTTAAGCGAGCAAGGTTTGGATAAGTTGAGAGTTTCCTACATCCCTGTCAGTGGAGTTTTTATTTTAAACTGGCAGTTACTGGCATAAACAGCATTTAAATTTTGGCAGTAAACGAATCTAAGAATATGGATTTGTCAACTTCAGCTCCCAAAACACTACTGTATTTATTTTTAGAACTAACTGTCCTAGGATGAAGCTGCCAATCAAACAAATACAACATAGAATAAAAGTTGAAAAACCTATGCTTGAGGTAATATTTTTAGCAAAATATACCAATGGACATAGAATGGTACGGTTGATGTAATTAGTCTACCAAGCTACAGATGAAATAAAGGCCAAATTTTGATGTAGAATCTGATGAGTTTGTACTGCCTCTTATCTCATGCCATGCATAAAGCCTAGGCAAAAGTATGTAAGATCTGGAAGCCACACATCCCTCTTGACAGGAACAAGCTTCTAGTAGTCACAAAGTAAACAGAAAATTCAGTCACTTTTAGCAGACCTTCCACTCACGTAAATGCTTATATCATAGTGAGGATGATTGTTAAAACAATCAATTACCTCCCTATTCAGACTCCCCCTGGAAAGACAGAACTCAGTTTTGATACATAGTGGGACTATGAGAGAGATGAAGAAATAAGAGAATGAAGAAAGCTAAATCCCTATGTCATAATACTTTACTTCAAAAATGTGAGGTAGGCTGCAAAAGAGGTTACTTTTGCTATTAAAATCTTGCAAGTTAAAAAAAGAAAGCTAAAGCAATACTTAAAAAAAAAAAATCCCTGCAACCCTTATTTTTCTAATTCTGGTAGACAGAGCAAGTAAAAACTAGGTTTTGAATATTTTACTTTACACATGTGGTATTTATGCTAAAAATTGTATCCGTCTTGTTAAACATGTGATGTTTTCCTAGCTTAAGAGTCATGACATTTTGAGTTTGGGAGATTATTCTAGCTTTAATGGGAGAGAGATCAGAACAGAGTAAAACTCTGAATATTAATCCTGTTTACATGTACAACAGGGACTTAGTTTTTGCTCATTCTGTGAATAAGAATGTCTGCACAATCAATACCATTTAAATACTGTGGCACCGTTTTTAGTGCTCCCACACAATAGCTGATTTCTCAGAGAAAATCACAGCTTTTCCTCAAACACTGTGCCTGCTCTATATAGGAACTGTGAAGCCTGGGATGAGGGCAGGCAGAGCTTAGAGAAACCTCGTGGGCTGCCTCAAACCTGTTTTTACCTCAGTTGTTGCCATAGAGCTTTGGAGAGTTTGACAATTCAGGACCATCACTGGATCTCATATTCGCTTTCCATTTTCATGTTATTTTTCAAAGAGGTTCTGGATAACACTTGCTGAGGATTTCTTTCCACAAACTTTGCAGTCCATAATGACACTGTCAGCCACAGCCTTAATGTCTAAAGAAGGGATGCTGTGTAGACTTGATGGCATCTCAACTTGTCCAGTGAAGTCCACTACCCTGGAATCTGGAAAATGCAGCATTTCTCAGGGTGCAGGTCTGAATTAGGCTTACACCCATTGAGCTAAAGATTAAAACATTGCTTTGGAGTGCTAAAAATAATGATTAGAATACACCACAGGATGCAGCCATGGTTTAGATTATATTTAGCAGTCCATAGTCATCTATGCCTTTCAGACCATGAGGCTGGCAACATAACCACAGTGCAGGTCTCAGAGTTCCTCCCTTCTCCCTGTTCTATCTACAGCTGGAGTTCTGGTTATGTCTGATTTGTATCCTGAGTCTAGACCATCTCTTCCTGCCTATCTATTCTTCATAAGACCAGTCTTCATAACACTCATGAACGGGCACTAGGATACTGCCATGATGAAGTGAGAAATTATCTTTCTACTTCTCTAGTTACAGCACTCTGAAGGAAAAGTGATAATCTTTGTTAAAATATGAGAAGCAACAGTTTTCCCATAATTTTATGAGAGGCATGGCATTGACCTTGCATAATGCAGAATGTGAATTTGGTGGAAGACATCTTAGAAGGAGTAATCTTCCTACAGTATGCCACCTGGCAACAGGGTTGGGCCATGCTCTCACTGCTCTTCCCTGCTGCTGATGTGTCAGTATATATCCTTGATGTACAGATGTTGTGAATGTGAGAGAGAAATTGTGGAAGGCTCCTTGCTCAAGAGTTATCCATCAAAAAATTGAGCAACTCTGCCAGCAGACTTCTACAGAAACTCCACACAACATGCTGGTAGTACACTTCTGTACCTGAAGTCAGATTAAAACAGTTTCTCTTCTATTTCTCCCTTCCAGCACACAGGCTCATAACCTCCCTGAATCTGCCTGAAACTGAAGGCAGGATTCTGATGTTTTGTAATAGTGGTATAAACCCACAGTAACACCTTGAGGGAGAACCAACAAGGCGATCACTGGGATGTGTTTCCCCGTCTTCCTCTACAACCTCTCAGTGCTCTGTGATATTTGCTGTGTTGGGCAGCACTTCTTTTTTTTTTTATCATGGAAGTATCAGAAATGTGAATGTCAGAGTGTAAACATTTGCCAGTGGTTTCATCTAAGCGTGATTTTCTGCAGGTCTCCCGACAGTGATTCATGCAGTGCTCATGCAGGTCCTCAAGTGCCAGTAATCAGGGAAAAGTGCCTTTAGCAATTACACTATTTAGTCCAGATCACATCATCTCTAGCTGTCAAGATGGTGGCACTACTTGGTCTTGATAAAGGCGCTTGCAGCAGGTGGAGGCCTACACTAGTTGTTTTTACTGCCCTGGCAAAGACATTTTACATCTAGTAACATAGTCAATTAATAGATGAGATGTTTTATTTTTCTCAGTTTTATTATACGTTCCACAGATTTGAACGGGATATTTCTGTTCATACATATACCTATTGTTGCTAAGATTTACAATGTAACATGACTAGCTTATTAATGCCTTTTGGGACTATCTGAATCAAATCAGCATGTTCAAATGCCCTTGCTTCATGCTCTGCATGTGCTATGGAAAGTAAATCGTGCCTCACATTCGTTGTCAAAAAAGCTTTTTAATGGTAAGAGAGGGAGTTTCAGGATTGATTCTCTTACGAAGGCACAAAGAGGGTTCTGCTTACTCTGAAGTATCCTAAGGTCTAAAGAGACTTTCAGAGATAAGAAAGGAACTCCAAACTATGCCATATGTTTGTTGGTACCTGCCCCAGTCCAGAGACGAGCGTTGTCAATATGCATGTTTTTATTCACTTCCAGCCTACCACTGCAGTTGGCATTGGTGAGTATTCCTGCCACTAACACCAGTGGGTTATAGCCCACCAAAAGAAAGCTTTTGAATTCCACATCTTGGATACAGCTTGAGAGTGAATATGTAGCGATAAAACACATCACATAAAAACTGAATGTTGTCTTTATAACCCTGTAATACCTATTCTCAATAAATCAGGATTGCCAAGAAAAAGAACGCTGATTCCAGAGTTTACTGCTAGAGCTGGGAGGAGCACTTGCACAAAAGTACAAGTTCCTGTTTGCCCATTTTCTGCTAGTACTTCAGGTAGACAGGCTTGCTTTTTTTTCCGAGAAAAAAAGGCAGAAATATGAGTGAATGAACCTTCCCTTACAGAAGGAAGTGCACTAATGAAACATTTATACACCACCAGTGCAAAAGTCTAGAATTAAATATTGAGAGACCTATTCATATTACAATCTGCATTCAGGATTGGCACTAATTGGCAATGCTGTTGGCAGTCTCAACAGAGAGGGCAAGAACTGAGTAAGCATGGAGACTTATTCATCCAAAGAAGTGGTTCTTCCAGGTCAGGTTTAATGCACATTTACTATGCAGAAAGGGAAGCATAGTGCTGTTGTTGCTGATAGTGTAGCTGTCTTTATTTGGAGAGCCTTGCATTCGCCAGATCAGTCAGTCTTGCCTAGGGATTTTCTCAGGTGCTAACCCCACTGACAATGTATTTTGAAAACTGTTTCTTACAGAAGTAGACTTTTGCCTAAATATTCAGAATCAAAGAGGAAGAAGAATATTCCAAGCAGTATAAAAAGAATTTGTTGGAACATTGCCTAGTTCAAAAAAGCAATGATTTGAAGACAACTGATGTCATGAAACTGATGCAGTAGCTAACATATAAGATTTACTTTTTGTATTTGACTCATTAAAGCTGTAACATGGGACAGATGGTTGCCATGCTGAAACCATTGTCCCACCCATTTTAATTTTGTCATGAGCTTCATAGTCTTCCTCTTTGACTTCTCTGGTTTATTCATTACACTGCGGAGAAGTTCACTTTTTTTGCCTGTCATTTTTACCTCATATCTGCTCCTTTGATTCCCCACTTTCATTCCTTGGTAAATACTCTGATTTTTTTCTTGAAGGGCCAATTACAAAGCCAATCATGATCTTCTTATTTGTCTTTTCATGCTGTCTCATGCATAGCTGTGATTTGCTGACAATTTTTGCCTATACCTCTTCATGACTTTTTCCGGTGTTTCCCCTGTACCTGGTGATCTTGTGCTAAGCAGGGGACTGCTGTGTATACTGGGGAAGGACAGAAGAGGAATGTTGAGGCGATCAGGGGATAGCTGTTTGTAAACATACGGGCAGAAAAAAGCATGTAAATGAGTGAATGTATCCAAAGCTGAGCCGGCCACCCACAATAGCTGATGTTGAACCACTCTACAGCCTTCTCTCCATACTCTCAGCCAAATGAATCCAATGCATGACAGGAGGTGCTCAAAGCTTATTAAATATGGACATCTTCTCAACAAATGTTTTCAAAATGAGCTTCCCAAATCATGCCAGATATTCAGTGTTTTGCCACAAAGTACATCACTGATTTGTGATGGTGAAGTGCAAGGAACAGTGCTTCTCCCAGGACAGAAAATGATGTAAGCTTCTATCTTTGCTGCTTTTAGCTTTAGCTCCCTTTTAGCAACTATAGGCTGCATAGCATCCCTCTTCTGTTCGTGTAAGATAATGTTAGCAGAGCATGTGATCTGGCATAGTCTATAGGCCAGAGCAGAACAATACTGTCACTTGTCTTCTGTAACTCTGGGGTGATATTATAAATTTTGAGTGCCTTCTTAGGTTTCAATTTATGGCATAAATTAGAGCAGTTCAGTGACTATTCTAATATATTCCTCGCTGCCCCCAGATTACAGGGGCTGTTCTGGCAGCTGATAATAACCGAAGTGTAGAAGTGCTTTGGCTAAGCTCTATTTTTTCCAGTCTCATCTCTGGCAGCAAGAGAAAGAAGTGACAAAGACCTGCAGCATTGCTTTTCACCACCTGGCAATTTTCTTATACATTGCGAAGAATAGGTAGAAAATTAAGCAAGTTGTTCTGCTATGAGAATGACACTAAACCAGAAGCAGATTCTGACAGAAAAAGGTTAGGTTTAATAGCAAGGACTCAAGAATTATGAATAAATCCAGGTTTTGGAGATATAAGAACTCATGTGCAGAACCTGGAGTACTGAAGAGGAACTCTTTTCACTGTTTAGTTAAAATTCTTAGAATTAGATTTGGGTGTAATTCATTTAGCCACAATCAGTTTTTGTCTTTCTGTGCATATCTCGTCTTTCCTTACAATTAAATGTTGGTATAGGCAAATTTCTGGGTCAATTGTCCCTAGTGACTATTATAATCCTCTTCCACAATAAATTAACTTTTAAAGGTCTGATCTAAATACTGACAAGAAACCACAAAGAGCTATCAGCATTGTTACAACCTAATACCCAGCATTAATAGCTCGCTCTAAACAGAGGACTGAGATCTGAAGAATTTTATATTGTTGTTTTTCCTTCCACTATTAATCTGAGAATACATATAGTTGTCATAATAATAGTAATTTAAAAAGTATTTTGGCTGTTTTTTTTTTTTTTTTTCCATTTACCATCTGGGAATACTGGATAAACTGGTAAAATCAGAAATCTGAAAAAGTGAAGACGCATTCTGGTTCCTATTTTCATTAACTATGTACTGTGTTAATTACAGCACATCAATAACTGGTCTGAGCTCACATTTCCCTTTCTCTGAAATGGAGAACATAGCTACTTTGTAGTGATGCTGTGAGGCTTTCTTCATTACAAAAGCTCTCAGTCTGTTTTGATTTCACAATTGGATTAACCCAGGGTCCAGGCAGAAGCAAATAAAGCTCTGGTATATATCATTATATATTTGTATATAGTATTGGCACATCAGATGAGGACTTACGTCCTCAGGACAAAAAAAAAAAAAAAAAAAAGAATATTTTCAAAATAATATTTAAAAGAATATTTTAAAAATTGACAGGTTAACTAGGTTTAGAAGCCATTTAAGTCCTAAAAGATGAAGGCGTTGTCCAGGAAGACTTGCAAAAGCTTTCAGGTGCCTAATTTCTGTGATCCGCTTTGGACTGAAAGCTTGGTCCCAAATCCCAATGTCGATGCTGCCCGTTTCCAAGTCAAACACCCAAAGGGACTTCTGTTCGCTGCAAGATCATAACTAGGCGTCTGTAGCCTTTTGCAAAAGATACGAAGACGGCACAATTGCTGCCATAAACTGCTGGTAGCTCGGTTTTAGAGGAAGTGAGGGGCGTAGAAAACCCCAATGTAATGCGAAATAGCTACTCTTACTTAAACCCGTGACATCGGCCGGGAGCGGAGCGCAGCGTGGCTCGCTGTGCCCACGCCGAGTGGATCGCGGCAGGTCTCGAGCTCCGGCAGACCCCGCTGCCCTCTCCACACCGGGCTCCCGGCGGCGGGACCCGGCTGCCAGGGTGCCGCCAGCCGCGGGACATCGCGCTCCCGCCCCTACCTCCTGCCTCCCTTCCGCGGCGAGGGCCAGCTCCCCCGGCCGGGCACACCCGCCCCGCCACCTGCCGCCCTCCCCCGCTTCTTCGCCGCGCCGGGCCCGCCCCCGCGCCGCTGGCTCCGCCCGGTCCGGCCCGGCCCGCCCCGCCCGCCCGCAGGCACCGCCCGCCGCCCGGAGCGCGGTGGCTGGCCCGGCCCGGCCCGGGAGCGCCGCTGCCGCGTCCGCGCTGCGCTCTGCGGGCGGGGGAGCGCGGCTGCCGCTGGCGGGGCATGCGGGCGGCGCGGCTTTGAGCCCACGGCCATGGCGGAGAAAGTTTCGGCGGCTTCAGAGCGGGCGCGGGGCTCCGGCCACGTCGGTTCCTCTTGCTCCGGCTCCTCCTCCGGCTCCGAAACTCTCTCCGAGGAGGGAGAGCCCGGCGGTGGCGGGACGGCGACGGCCCTCGTCGGGGCGACGGCTGCGGCGGAGCGGGCGATCCCCGGCGGGCGGGCGGAGGACGACGCCTCCCTGGAGGAGCGGGATGAGGAGGTGCGCGGGGCCGGGGCGGCGGCGGCTGCTTCTCCGCCCCGGTACTCCGGGGCCGCGCCGGGAGCGCCCGCGCAGCGCGGCCGTCCCGGGGTGAGCGGCGGAGGTGACCCCGCGGGGAAGAGCGGCTCCGTGCCCACCTGGGGACGGCCCCTGCGCATCAGTCTCCCCGGCTGAACCCGAGGCGTTCTTGTTTCTGCTCCGCCGGCTCTAACCCCTTCTGGCTCCCGATAATTGGGAGTTGGGGGGCTTTGCCTGGACAAGGGATTTTTTGTTTCAGGAGGGCTTGTTTGTTTTTTTTTCGTAGCGTGTCACCTTTGGATAGCGCTGCTCCAAAGCAAACTCTTTAATGTCAGAAGGAAGTGATGGACAAGCCCCTAAACTACAGTAGTCTTCTTGTGAGAGCTCACGACAGACTGTGGATCATGGAGGAGCTCTGTGGGTGATAGATCTGTAGCGTGATACGCGGATACGCGCGTTGTTACCTTTCCTTTCCTGATCTAGCTACAGTACCCTCTAACGGCACTCTTAAAACAACCCCCCCAGTATGTTACAGTAAAATGCCCCTTTTGTATCTGAGACGGATTTAAAAAAATTATTTATTTCTTGTTGCATTATTCACACTGCTTAAATCTATTTCATGCCATGACCCCCAACCAAGTGCATTGTTTTGTCTGACTGCTGCTTTACTTCGCTTTGGTACATCCATTCTTGTGTGCCTTACTTATGTCTTTTGTTGTGGTCAACTTTTTAATTTGCTCTTAGGTGGTGTTTCTTTATTCTGTGCCTTTATGCAGCTGGATGTGCAAAGGTTTTTTTGAGAAAAAACATTTGAGAAATTGTGTTTCTAGAGGAATATCCATTAAGCTGGCTGAAGTTATTTTCAACTAGTCAAGCTGTGGTTGTCGGGAATGTTTCCCTCTGCAGTAATGGCTGTTTATGTAGGTCCTGTTTTCCCCTGTTTTCCCAATGCCTCCTCTGTTAAATTGATACAACTGTAGGACAGTATGGTGAATTGGAACGAAATATACCTTTCTGTATCCTCCCCTTTTTTTTTCTTAAGTACTCAAACTCAGACCAGATTCCTTGCTTCTTTCAACTGCATGAGACTACAAAGAGCGGGATGTATTTGCAGCAGAATGCATTTATGGTAGAAGTAGAATGAATGTGGATATATCCACATCATTTTGTTTTAATATATATAGATGTGAACTTGCTTTTTTCACTGAAGTGAGTAGGAGCTCCGTAGCTGCTGTTAGCATGGAGTGCACTGCTAGGTGATTAATATATCCTCCTTCTAGCAGGAGTGGTATGTGTGGGCTTGGGGCTGTGCTTACCACAATTCTGTGGTGTCTAGGTGGTTTAGTGCTCAGTTGGTAAGCCTACATAATACCGTGTAGAATACCGTTCAGTTAGCTGAACTCAGAGCTGCTGGCAGACCAGTGAACCTGGTAAAGGCTCGTTATTTCTGTGTGTGCTTTGGAGGTGAATTATAGGCATCTTTTGAGTTGACAGTATATAGAGAGGATAAGCTCCAAAATAACTCAACATTGCATTCATTGGAATTTTGAAAGTCTGTATGGGCAATCTGATACCTCACCTGCGGTTAGTGGTGCTAGAAGATAGCAGCATAAACTCATGTTAATGCTGTGGGAGAGTTTGCTTAGAATATGCAGCCTTATTCTCTCCTCTTTGTTACCTGAAACCAGACTTTTTTTGCCTGTTTTATGTGCTTTGATTTTGCCCATCCTTCCATTTTGGTGTAGCCAGTGCTTGCAGTTGAATTTATGCCTACCTGCAAAACCACCTAGAATCAATCTGTGTAATAATTTTTTTTGTGCAAGGCCACCACAGTGCATTAGACTGCAGAAATAAATGAATGTATGTTAATTTAAAATTGGGAGAGCATCTATTTGCATTGAAATCTTTAAGGACAGCGGAAAAAGGCAAGGCTAAGGTCCAAGATATACATACAGATTATTTCAGACTTTATATGCCACCTGCTGAAAGTATCACATTTAGACAAGTACGTGAAGGTATCGTTTTCACGTTGACATCCTATTTAATTGCTGTCAAATAATGAAAGTGTTGATGTTCTCTGCCATGTTCTGTTTCTGAGTTCTTTTAGTTATATGGATCCCCGGTGCTTGATCCTGTGCTTGCAGGTTTCATTTCTCCTCTTGCCCTGTCCTTGTTCCTGTTGCCAGCATAGCAGAGTTGAATCTGTTGTCACAGCTGTTCGGTATCCTTCAGACAGCAGTCAAACAGATTGTCCTGCTACCTATATTTCTACTTTAGCTGTCAGTAAATTCTTCAAAGCCATGACATATAAAATGTTTTCAAACTAAATAAATGGGAAACTAGAAAACGTGCATATTTTGCCATACACATTACTATTTAATGGTAATTTCAGTAGAACTGAAAATTTCGTAGTATTTCAGTAGAACTATTTCTTCTTCTGTGGCATTGGCTAAGACATACTTGACAACTTGGACCTGTCTCCTCCTGGATTTCTTTGGACTGAACAGCCCCAGTGGCTTTCATCTTCCCTACAGAGTGTTTTCCAGACATCTGATTGTTCGCATTGTTGTCCTGTGTACTCTTTCCAGATGGTCACATCTGTCTTGAAGCATGATGTCAAAAAACAGGATGTCATTCTCAGATTTACACCTTGCCAGATCTGCTGGAACAGAGAGATTATTTCAGAGGTCTCTCAAGCAGTATTGTTTTTTATGTAGCCCAAACTGCTAATTTGCAGTATGTAGTTATGAATTTTATGTCTTTTTCTGAAGACTGATATGAACATTTCTATTCTACCAGGAAGAGTGGTTCGTCTCCCCAGCTCAGTGAAGGAAAATGAATGCTATTATCTAGAGTAGGTCAGCTTATTTTATGTCCAGAAATTAAACTGTAGAACTGAAAGTGTGATAGCTCCTCTTCTGAGTGTCATGTCTGAAAGAGTTAATTCCTGGGGGCTAACAGGGAAGGAAAGGGTGGGAAGAGAAGGTATATCACTTGTTTTTTCTTCCCTCTTGTCATTACTTCATCCTATCCTACAGTTGTACAAACTTCATCTTAACCCCCCCCAAAATACCTGAAGAAAAGCAATCTCGTTTCATGTAAGCAAGAAGTAATAGTTTACAAGATTATAGCCATCAGCTTCCGAAGTGTTTTTGATGTCTTACTTTGAGATCTTAGACACATGAGAATTAAATGTGGGTTTAACACTAACTTCATCTGAGAAGTGCTTTGTTTTTGAAACATCTGTGCGTTGAAGTGCTGTGGATAGCAAGCACATAAACACGAATGGATTCAAGCAGATTATTTGCCTATGCTCTTCTGAGGTGAGTGGCTAACTGCTGACAGCAGGCAGGATGGGATTGCATGCTGAAGGGCACTCAAGGCAAATATTACACAGATGATGGGTCACTGCATTCCTAATGCCATGTGGTCGTTTCGTTTTTTTAGTTATTCCATTTTATTAGTTATGTAGAACTCTCTTTGCTGGAAAGAGTGTGTTGTAGACTGTCAAGACAGGACTTGAGGCTGGGCAATATTATGTTTTCTGTTGTAATCTGTCTGCTTCTGCTGTCTGTGAGTAGTCAATACTGGACTGGCGTTATGGGAACAGGGATAAATGCAAAAAACTCCAGGATTTTCCCCGTTTTCCTTTCTGCTGCATTTTTGTCTTGTCTACGCTAGTTTTCCTTTTGGCAAAAAAGTGACTATGAACAGGAAACATGTTTTATGACATTTGTTGAGGCAAATGGTGCCAAGTGTCATTGGCCGCGGTAGTTTCTGTCATTCAGGATGGTTTACAGTCTTTCGGTTCAGCATGGGATATGCTTTTTTTGGTGGTGGCTTTCAAATCTTAGTCAGTGTTTTACAGGATAGGTGAAGCTCATTTGGTTTAACCTTGTTTCTTAAAAAGCGGATGAAGGCAAGCTATGGATTCCTTGCCTACATCAGTATTCTCAAGGATCTGAAGGTTAAATTGTGTGTCTTGGAGTTGTCTGTCTTTTCCGTCATCTTTCTACAAACCTTGTCACGGCAGCTATACATTGCTTACCAAAGCAGAGTAACAAGCCAGGAAGGATCAGAATTCTTTTAGAAAGAATCATACTTTGATGTATAGCACAGCTGTCTCGGTCTGGAATGGATCCAAAAACTTCTGAACCTGTCAGTGTCTTCTGAATTACCATAGTGAGTTCTCTTCATTATTCTAAGATGCTTAAAAAAACCCTTTAAACAAAACTACCCACAGAAAATAGGGGGAGAAAGTATGGTATTTGGTTCTCAAATAATTCCAGTTCTTGCGCTGTAAATTGAATTTTTGGCACTGAAATGTCTATTTGAGTTGAGGTGATGAGCAACACAAAAAGACAAGATTTCTCATGAAGAGTGTCCGTTGACCTTTGAAGTTGATTATTGTACTTTTTGTCCTACTGTCCAGTTAGCGTGTATTATATATTAAAAAAGATACCTCACTGCAGAGAGTGAGTACAAAACCTGTTTCTGTTGTGGCTAACTCTTCTCCCGAGTCTGCCTTCTTGCTGTCCATGTTGCAATCTGTTGCAACTTCAAGAGGACCGTATGGTGAGAATTAATTACTAGGAAGCTGAGATTTTGTCATGAAAGTATTCATAGCAAGGTGAATTGTGTGGTAAAGAATGTATTGTTCTAGAAAACTGCTCTTTCACACATTTGTCCTTTAACATATGCCCACTGGAGAGCTACAGTTCCTTCAGCATTACAGATTGTATGCCAGATCTTCACTCCAACAAAATTGTAATGTAGTTTGGGAGAGGGGTGGAAATCAAAATACTTTGGGGTAAAGTAAACAGTGTGTGAAGTGATGGCTATGTTTACATGTGCATGTATTTGTAATGGAGATGATGGTAGCTCTGGCAAAATGTCACTGTGACCTAGTTAAAGGTAATGTTTTTGTTACTTCTTTCATTCCTGCTTGTCCTGCTGCAGAAGTAAGCATGGGGCATGCTTAGACTGTGTGGGAGATGCCATAGATTTTTCTTCTAACCATTTCAGACTTTCTTGTCTCTAGAAGTGATGGATTCTTCTCTGTTGTAGTACACCTGAATGGTAGACCTACCTAAAGATGAATAGCATAATTGGTAGAGTGTGATCTTTAGTTCATATTAAAGAACAGTAATGCCATCAAAAATGTATTCTCAGGGTTAAAATGATTGCGATGGGATTAAACAAAACACTCATCTAGGCCAGAGCAGCTGCAAAACTGTTACTGTCTCGTCAGCCAGACTAACAGCATTGCTTGGGGTTTTTTAGATACGTTTGTGGCAAGTTACCTATAAAGTGAAGTATTTGACAATTTAAGTGCGTAGGGTGTCTGGAGTCATTTGGGGAACACTTTATTGATTTGCTTTTAGTATGAAAAAATGTATGTTTGTCTACTACTTTAAATGTTTTCTATGTAGGATAGGCCTTTAAAGGTGCATGCTGCTATGTACCCTTATCTCAGAAATCCTCTGGGACATGGAGAGACACGTGGTTGAGGACTTAATCTAAAACAGCCATGTGCTGTCGCCTGAGGTTTGAGAATATCTGTACAATAGTAATGTTTACAGCTCTCTGGAGCTTCTTTTCAAGAATTTGGTGGGAATATATATAAGCCTATGACCAGAGCATCTATCTTTCTGCTCACTTGGAATAAGTGAGAACTGAAGAAGCAGGATCATACATTGAGTTGCATATCTGATTTTTTCTGCTGGAACTATTTAGATACTTAAACTTCTGCTGGAAAGAGGTGGGCGAGGAACTGATAATTACAGTCTTCAAAATCTGAACAGTTTGCAAAAGTGGTTGAGAGGGCCTTTTGCACCCTGTAGGTTTTTCAGACTGGTGGACATAGTCCTGAGGTTGATCTTCAGTATCCCTTACTGTCTGTATGTCCAACTGTGAAATCAAATGTAAAGAAACATGTTTTTTGAAAAGCTGCAGCTCTGTAGAAGGGCTACAGCCTAAGTCCAGTGTAGTCCGCTGCCTTTGACAGTGTGTTGGCTAGATGTAAGCTGCTATGAACAGAGTGTTGGTAAACATAACAACGTGTGTTACTCTTGTACTTTGTGAGGAAGCTCTGTACAATGCGGCTGCTTTGCTAACAGTAACAGCTTGTGTAAAGTTCACAAAAAGGGATGAGAGAGTCCTAAGTCTTGAGGCATAAAATACAAGCATGGCCAAGCACAGTGTAAATGAGAGGATCCTTGAGCTAGCAAGCTGAGCAGCTAGGTAGTGTTTTACTGCAACAATTCATGTAATAGGGTAGCTTGCCTCTTGGTTTTGTTGCAAATTACGCACTCTGTCTGCCACTCCTAGAGCACAACTGTGCTTCAGGATTGCAATACTGAAGCATTGATACATGTCGAGTACTTGGTTTCTGATCCTGCTGGTTTTGTTACCTGGAACGGGCAAACATTAACCAGCAATGCTTTTCTGTACAAGGCGTAAAAAAAAGGTATTTACCCTTGTTTTAGAAGCAGAAATCTGAAGTGCAGAACTGGGGGACTTAAGAAAACGGACACAAAGACTCTGATAAGATTAGTAATGTGAACAGAGTCCTGAAAGTTTTCTGTTGAATCTTCCTTAAGTAAAATTGCTCTGACACTAGGCTGGAGGTTTTCTCTTACATCCATTAAGACAAAGCAGATGCCTGTTTTTAAAAACTTCGGTAACGCAGGGTCTGCCTGTTCTGCCACTGGGTTGGGAACCGACGTTCTCAGACTTCTTCTTCAGAGAAATACCAGTGTTCTTAACAGCTTCTTCAACAGTGAAGGGGAAAGGAGGAAGAAAATATTTTTGTTTCTAGTTTGTTTTTTTGTTGTGTTGGTTTTTGGTGCGGTACTGAGCACAGCAGTGTTCTAGCTTGTGTCGAGAACTTCTCAATGTTGTGGTATCACCATCAGTACTGAGCCGTTGCTAAGCTCCTTTAAGAACAGTGATGTGGGCTTGAAATAATCTGCAGTCTAAAACACACAACGTCCTACCCCCAAATTTTATAACTTGTTGCTTCAGCCTTCAGATTTTTTGGTTTTTTTTTTCAGTTTTTCTCTTGCAGATGTGGAGTTTAAAATTCTTTTTGAAACTTTATAATAGTTGGGTGGTGGTGTTGGGTTTTAAGATATATGAGAGATTGGTGCTTAAAATCGTGAAATGCTGATAGCTCTCTTTGCTGTGATAGAGTGGAAGCAAAATTTGAGGACAAGATAGCTGAAAAGGTGAGAAACATGGTGGAGTGGTGGTAAATGAGCTGTGCTTTGACATCAAGCCAGGAACCTGTCTTAGCTTTTGGTTTAGTGAGCTAAATAAGGTTTTACTTACACTTTCCTATCAGAAAGAGCTGCTCTGATCAGACTTTCTGGCTGAAAGACTGACTGGCTCCAGCCAGGAAACAGGGATGAATACCTTGCCCTCCTGTACAAATGTAACTTAGCTGATAAAGTTGCACTGTTCAGAATTGAGCTACAAGTATGTCAAGGATTAAAGTTCAGATGTTCAGCTGTATAAACAGCCTGGTTGCCCTTGCCACAGGTTTCTTTACTGAGTACCTTAAATTTCAAGTGGGAACCAGGGATGAATGCAAGATGTTTTTCTTAACTTATGACATGTACGGTCTTGAACTAGAAAAGAGAACTGGGTTTTTCTTGCCTTTGTGATCAAACAGCTCTGAAAGTGACTTTCAGGAGAAGCAAAGAAACCCAACTGCAAAAGAAGCTACAAAAAACCTGTTCTGAAATTATGAAGTGTGTGTGAAAAGAACTGATTATAGGGTGGGAACTTGTATAGCCAAGAGAGATGTATTCACTGTTGGCCTGGCAGAGAAACTTCTGTATTATATGAATTTTGCAGTGTTTTATTGTAAGAATTGTGTATATCTCAATATATCCCTTTAATATTTCTTTATATTATAATTTTTAATATTTATTTATATATTTTTATTTTTTAGGGGGCAGTGTGTCTATAGCAAGTGACAAACTTCCTTTGTGAGGCCATGCTGCCATGCTAGTGGGACTGTTTAATTAGTTGCACTTGGACTATTAATGATCCCATTGTTTTTAATAGCTTTGCAATCCTGAGGAAAAGAGCTGTGGGTGAATGAAGCAGATGAACTACTGCGCTAAACTGCTAATTTGATTTTCATTGTTACCTCAGGAAAGTTTTACTAGAACATAACAATGCTCTAGCTATGGCTCAGTGGATGCTTTCATGTAAAGCTGTTATTCGGGCTGTACGACAAAAACGTCTCAGATGACTTTCATACTGTGTTTCAGATTTTGTGCCTAGTACGTGGCAGGGAAGGGCACGGCGAATTGTACCTGCTGTATTTTGTTCCGTGGTAGCTAACAGAATAGATTATTTACAAAAGGTCACAGGGAAATCATTTTACTCAGCTGGGTCTTTATAGCTCTGATGAGTAGCTGGGCTAATGTAAAGCTTCTGGGTGTGTTCTAACTTTAACTGTTATCAGTGGTTTGTTCCCCCTTCCCATTTGTTCAAATACTGGTGATGTTAACACATTACCTTACTGGAGGATATGTTCCAAAGTTAAAGATGTCATTGATTTCCTTGGAGCAGCTCTGCAATAAGCAGAGTACTGCATATTGGATTTGCTGTACATACATTTAGAAAATGTGCTTCTAAGTTACAGACTGATTAGCTGAAGCAGCAAGGAGATAACCTTGGGCATATTTGCCATTGCAGAGCAGTGACAGTCGTTGACTTGCTTGAGTTTCATTGAGTTCCTGACTGTGCTGAACCACTGACCTGGTATTGGAATCATGGTGTGGATTCAGGGTTGCTGAGTTCTTCTGAGAGCATGCAAATACACTCACAGTGAGTATCTGTTAAAGTAGTTGCATGGAGCAACAAAAGATATGTAAACGTGTAGATGTAGTCCTTAGGGACGTGGTTTAGTGGTGCACTTGACAGGCTGGGTTAGTGGTTGAAGTCTACGATCTTTCCAAACTTCAGTGATTGTATGGTTCTATGAAAGAAGACATGAATTAAAGAATATTCATACTGGTTTACAATACTATCTCTGTGCTGAATATTACCTTCCCTCCTGGCAACTGTTTTTGTTTGCTTCCACCCAAACTTAGCATGCGTATTTTTAAGCTCTCATCAGAGTTAATAACTAGTGACTGAAAACAGAAGCAACTGAAACGTAACTGTAGGACGGCAGTGGTCCTACAGTTAAAGCAGGATAGGGGTGTGAGAGGAGGAGGAGGAGGAGAGAGATTCAGTTAAGGTGTAATGAGGGACACTAGGGGAAAACATTCTCCATAGTGCTCAATAATTTTTATGCTTCTAGTGATACTAGGATTGTGTTAACAGGACCATTGGATACAAATGGAAGGAAGAAATATGTTAAAAATATGCAGAAACTTAAAGCCGTACTATCAGGCACTTTAGGTGTAAACTTATTTGAGACTGAGGAAAAACACATCTGAACTTGGTATGTTGGTAACCACTCAAATAGCAGGGAGGTGCAAGCCTTGCTGTTACAGCCCTGCATTACCTCATCAGCACTCTTCCTAAGAGAGCAGATGTGCCAGAAGCTGGCATTATACCTTGTGCACAGCAGAGGAGTAGCCTCGCACTTACACATGCCGTGGTGACTTACAAGCAGGTAGAGACAGGTTTTATTGCAGTGGGAGCTAAAGCATTTTAATTCCAGGAGTGCTTTCCCAATAAGACGCTCATAAGTAGTGTGGTTTTTTTGACATTAAATTAAGAAAAA
The DNA here is from genome assembly GCA_018881555.1 of Amblyornis subalaris. Classification (NCBI taxonomy): domain Eukaryota; kingdom Metazoa; phylum Chordata; class Aves; order Passeriformes; family Ptilonorhynchidae; genus Amblyornis; species Amblyornis subalaris. The sequence goes on from JACAXG010000110.1 coordinate 1,645,524, forward strand.
GTAAATTACAGAAACTGCAGATGACAAATGTAGATACATTAAATCATAGATCTGTCAGTGGAAAACAAAGACAGAACTGGAATTAGCAAGCTAAACATCTCTGGGCTTTAGGACAAGTTTGGAATGTTTTTCAAGGTATGTGTGTGCTAGTATCTCACCTATATCTAGTTGCAGTTATTGAAATCTTCCATTTTTTAAAATTTCTTTAGAACAAGTAAAACCACCTGCTGCTGTTACAAAATAAAATTAATGCTAGTGATCTTGTAATGAAATCAGTGCTTTTCCTTTTATTCTTGCCTTTTGGGAGCTTCAGCAGCTTGTGTTGCAGAAAAGTTATTTTGACATTAAAACTTCATCTATACAGCTTCTGGAAAAAGGATCCTACAGTTGTCTGATGAGCCTTATATGAAGATAGACTTTCTGCAGGAATCTTGTTCCTGCAAAACAAACGAGGAACCAGAATAAGCAAGTACCACAAAGCAAGGGTAATGGATTTGTGGTGTGAAATGTTGTTGAGGACAATGTACACATTGTATGTGTTTTGGGGGAAATGACTTCAGATCAACACTAGTCTGATCCCAAGGGTTGATGATGTGGTACACTGCCAATTGTACAGGAGCCTAGGTATGCTTCAGGGTTTGTTAGAGGGTGATAGGATCCTTGCTGACTTGGGTATTGATGGTGTTGCCCCCAGATCTGCTACCTAAAGTTTGTGGTTGGTGCTTAGCCAGGTTTTTCTAGTGAGTGCTGAGCTGCAGGCGGCAGTTGATTCATGCACTGTTTTTTCTGGATAAGATTAAGCTGAATGTGTCTGCAAGAGCCGCAGTTGCAGCTTCGGTTATACTGTAAACATGAAATCATTTCAGTTGAAATTTCTGACTGGGTGTGGTGTTTTTCATTAGTCATGAATCCCTCTGTCTTCATTGGCTTTTATTGAGGTAATATGCTTTCACAAGAGAATTAACAGGTGGCTAGTGTGTTAATCCTGTACTGTTTAGATTTGAATTTGGTAATCCACCTCCTAAATGTCTTTCCTGTCTGAGGCTGTTTTTTATCTGCCTTAATTTTTTGAATAGGAACTTTCTTCCTACACGTGGTTAGTCTTTGGCAGCTTCTTCCATGTGTTTAGTTATAGTTGCTTTTAAATAGATTTGCCTGTTTCCTAGGAGACAAAGCAATACCACTCTGCATGATTTTAATCCTTAAAGAGGTTGTACATACATAAACAAACATGGAAATGTACATAGTCTTCCCTATACTTAAATCGGTGTAGACAAGTAGAATGGCTTGGTCTTTTTTCATTTCCGATGGTGCTGGTAACAGATGCCTCCTGCAGTTTGGTATTGGTAACTGTGCAATGTCTCCACTTGTTTGGATAGTCCAAGTAAAGCTAGTTAAGCTGCTTCAATAAATCTATGGGCAAAAGACATTCTTATAGCAATAGATAGTTGTTTACTCTAGATATAAAGCTAGATCCTAGATCTAAGGACTCTCTTGAAACCATACCGTTTTATGTGTGTAGGATAGTTGGTCTTCAGTGCATTAATGATACTTATGTACTAGAAATCTTCATAATAAGCCTTTTTTTTTATATTACAGAATGTGTATTGACAAACATTTATATGACAATGTATGACATGGCTGCATTCATTTCCTTTAATATTTGGACAATTATGACTCTTCCTGCAAGATTTCTGTAAGCATATACTTTAAAGATCCAAATAATATAAGTAAAAGTATGTGTGTGGAAATTGACTTTGAAGGGTTTTTTCTTACAGACATAGCAGTTAAAATAATTCTGGTGACTGCATTTGCAGGAGATGTAGAAGGCGGCCTTTTGAAGTGCTTTGAGTGGTGTCCTGTACATTGGCAATCGCTTCAACACAGCTCCTAAGTGTTTGGAGTTGTAGCACATCTCTGCATAGCTAACCACTGAAGCACTTGGAGAGCTTTTATTATAAGACTTTATCAAAACTGTCATTGTCTTGTTTACTTTATTGTACTCATCATGCATGCTCAAGTGTTCTTGCATATTGGTTCTTACTCAAGTGTTTTTTTGTGGTTGTGTGGACACAAAATATAAGGTCATGTAAAATATCATGAGGCAAACTCAGTGTTGGATGGAGGTTACACAGGCGAGTTGAGCCTTCGTTACTTGGCTCTTGGTTACACATAGATGTAATGCTGCTATTTTTGAGGCTTTTTTGTGTCTGGCTGAAATTGTCAAAAGGAATCAAGTTCTATTTTTCCTCTCCCCTTTCCTGTCCTGTGCGGTTAGTGACTGAAGGGTGTCTTTGCAGAGTTTGTTCTTGATGGCTAGGGGCCCAGTTTGCTGGGAGTGTCTATAAACAAAAATAAAATTCTCTCTTGCCTGGCAGAATGGCGAGCTGCCTGCCTTCCTTGGCTCTCTAAATCTGTACTACAGGTTTGGGTGTCATGAGCACCTGTGTAAATCCATTGTGTTCGGTGAGCTTCAATAAGTGTCTTTTCTCATTAAGTGCTTCTCAGGTGCCTTCCAGAAGTGCAGTTGTACTGGCGTGAGTGGCCGAGTGCTGGCAGCAGGAGGCTGCAGGGGTGCCCTCCGGAAGGAGCCGGGCAAAAGCGTGAGGAGGGAGTGGCCGAGAGGAGTTGTTATGGAGTGACTCCAGTGCCCATTCCCAATCCCTTCCACTGCTTGTGAGGGAAGAGGTAGAGAAGTTGGAAATGAAGGACAGAAGTTGAGCTTTGAGAAAGCTTTCAATTAGTCTTTTTTTCTCATTAGCCAATTAACTTCCCCCAAGTTGGACCTGTTTTGCCTATCATGGTAATTGACAAAGGATCTCTCTGTGTGTGTCTTGACTCATGAACTTCTCTGTCTTATTTTCTCCTGTGTCTTGTTGAGGGGGGAGAGTGAGGGAGTGGCTGGGTTGGTGTCTGGCAGCTGACCAAGGCCTCTACAGTCCGTAGTTCGTGTATATATTGCATTCAAAAACTTTCTAAAAAGGAAATTGTTTGAAAAATGTTGTTACATGCGTTTAGGTAGATGTGGCTCCATGCACTTTTAGCTGACACAGGTTGGCAGCTGAAACTCTGCTCAGTTTGCAAATGTATTTTTTTTTTCTTTCCTGGATGCAGCTCTATAAGCTTATGCTGGGTTTATGGTTAAATGTATTTAATACTTCATATATCACCTTTGGTAACTGGTGCTGGGCTCTTGGTTTCTCAGCTAGAAACTTACTTTTTCAATAAATGTACCTGGTGATCTGGCCATGTAACAATGCCAAGAAATTAATTCAAACTTATAGTAATATCTGCATATCTTATGAATAGTACAGTTGAAAGAAGGTAATATCTTGTCTGAAGAGCAGTTGGAAATGGCCATTGATGTTAGTTTCCAGATGATACCCAGTAGTGCCATCGAAATATGGTGTGAGTGTTTTGTTATTTGCCACAAGTATGCAGTCATGTTGCTGCTCCTTTAGGGAAGACTTGTGCATGATTTCTTTATGCGACAGTATTTTTAGAGGATCATGTAAGTTATGTGTAAAATGTTTTTCTTGCTTTGCCCCTCAAGTCCTTGAATATGTATAGGTAAGTGGGTACTGCTGTTGCTTTTGTAGAGCTGAACATAAGTGGGTTCAGGTATGGAACTGTAAGAGCTATCCCTGTAGCACTACAAGGTATGTGAGTCTGTCAGTTGTCATCTTGTAAGAACAAAAATCTGTCATTTGAAAACTGCTAAGTGTAAACATTAATACTTATACTGATTTCATAATACAGAGTTACATCTGAACTGTGTGCATCTCCAAAGTGAGTTTACTGTGTGAAAAGTTAAGACTGTTCAATTTTTTTTAGGGAGAAGATAAAATAAAACTATACCTCTATAAGGTAGAATACTTAAATGAGAGCTCGAAAAAATGTGGTTATCCATCACAGTCTCCCAATTATTACTGCAGCCTCACTGCTGCCTGGTGGTTTGTCTCGGTAAAACTGTAACTTCCTTTTTTACTACAAGGGGACAAGATTATGTGGTAAATGGGGTGAGTTGAGAGGTCTTTAAAAATCAAATCACTATTTGTAGTGTACCCTTTTATTTCAACAAATTCTTGTAAAAACGTTGAATTTGTCTGAGGTGGATGTTATAACTGTCTTAAGAGTAGGAGTATGTGGCAGGGGAACATATTATTAATTAAAACTTTTTTTGCAGTAATTTTAGCTTTATGAGGGAAGATTGCCAAGAAAAAGCCTTTAATGTGGTGGAAGTTGAGGGTTTGCCTGTTCTGAAGCTGAATTCACTGATCGTGTTGTCAAAGGTGTAAAACCTTTTTGTCCTCTTAAATCAATCAGCCTCTTTAATAAATATTTGTGTATGAGTTTAGGATTTGAGTTGTATGGAGGCTGGAATTGTGGTGTAATTTTATATGGAAGACTGAAATGCCTAATTGGGTTAAGGTGTTTTGTTCTCTCAACAGGTACGCTCTTAGGAAGGGTACAAGAAAGCCGTCTCTTTTTCCATTGTTCTCTTGCTTATAAATTGCCTTTCTGCAGGAGGGCAAGGGCAGGTTTGAAAGAATGTTGCAGTGGTAAGTTAAGGAACCTGCAGTGCGGGACTGGTGTTGAGGTTACCTGTGGTGGTGTGCAGCACGCTGGCCTGAGGTTGTCCAGGTTGACGGCTCGGTTCCATGTTTATGTGGCATGATGAATATATGTGGCCATGCACCTGGAGTTGTGATTTGCTGCCTTTGTTTTGTTACCCTGTGCCTGGCATCAGCCTCGAGCATTTACTAGCATGGCTGATTTATCAGCTGTATTATAGCCCCGGTATAGGTTTAAGACTGTACAGAATTGGTTTTGTAGACATAGCTTTTTTCTTCTCTGTATTTTTAGTCTGTTTTCTCCATGCTAGTTGTTGCTCCTTTTATTTTCGTTGGGCCACCAATACTTGTTTCCTTAGAAGAATTATGTAAGTTATTTTCTAAGCAGTAAAATTATTTTAATGAGGCTTCAATTGCATAGGTGTGTGTGTTCAGTTGAATGCTGGAGTTGGTTGTCTTTATTTAAAAGATAATTGTATAGGTGGAGAGTTTTTACAAATAAAGCAAGGGGTAGCTTAACTACTTAAAAGCAGAAGAGGAAAAAGAATAGCTGGCTTTTCTGCACTGACCTAATTTAATGATTTCCATGAACATGGCTAGTTTATCTGTGATGTCAGTTGGAAGTTCTTACATACATACCCAAAAAGTAGATCTTTGAGTGGAAGAAACGCTGAAGCTAGCAGACATTTTGCTTTCAAACTGTTTAAAGCTGTGAGTCTGTGTGGTTGTATGAGCAAACTGAAAAAAGTGAAGCATGGGAGTTTGATAAGTGTTGTGGGTTTAGCTTTTTTGGGGGTTATTTGTTTTCGGGGCATTTTTGATTAATTTTTGGAGCTATCTTTTGTACTGCGTAATTACTTTCCAGGATGTGGATTAACATATCACTTCTGTGTTCGTCATTTCATCTGCTAAAGAGCTGCCATGCATAGAAGTCTTTACATAGAGGCATTATGCTTCTAGTGAGACCTTGTTCATTCTCCTCTAGTCTCACAGTCTGAATCAAAACACTTTCTACTTTCTCCTTTCCTAGCAGTGGTTTTGTGGTCTGTAGACCAAGGAGGAATCTATTTATTTTCTGTATTCACTGTGCTAGAAGAGGATGATGAATTTTGAATGCAAGTCAGTCAAGTTTTAGTTCTTGGTAACAATACAGATATTGAAATCTCTGCTGCTGTTTTTTTCCTCTGACAAATTATGCTTTCATTGAAAATAGGGCATAGGAGAGCAAAAGGAAGCTACTGGTAAAATTTTGCTGACAGCTGGTAACTGTTTTTCTTCCATTAATGCAGTTGAGAAAGGCTCCTGAGAGAAGGGCCAGTTGGTACTAATGTCTAAATGCAACTTACAGATTTTTTAGCATACCAGTAAATGTCTTGATACTGTAAGGATAGAGTGCTACCGAGAGTAAGAACAGTGTATAGTAAAAAAATCTTGTGCGCTAAAAGCCTGCTGCATGAATGGTATTATGCTGACCCTAAACAGGGTCCTTGTTGTGCTGCTCCTTCCAGAACCTGCTGAAGTAACCTTTGCTACTGCTGATTATCAGTACTCTGGTATAGCTGCTATTTTGGGTTTCAGTTACTTGAAGATTATTTACTATTGTCACTGTTTTTTGACTGCAATAAGTAAAGAGAAGAGGGGAAAAAATCAGTCCATTTTATGTGACCTAACTGCAGGAATTCCTGAAATTCTCTTGCAAGGATTGTTGACTAGACATCTGTGCACTGGCTTCAAGACTTTCAGAAGAAAAGAAAAGCTGTTTGTACAGTTTCATCTGTTCAAGCTGGTTTTAGTTGAGGAGACCCTTTGGTTATTTGAGATATTGGGTATCTTTCAAGCCAACAGCTGAACTGAAAGTTATTCCAGGAACTTCTCTTTTGCATTGCAAAGAGAATACCTGTAGAAGAAGAAGCAGAAAAAAAGAGATTGCTTATAAAAATTTCTTAGATTGATTACCTTGCCAAATTTAGTCTCACCACTTGAGAAGGTATATTGATGTCCATTGAAGGAAAGCTTTTGCTTTTTTTCCTTGTATTTCTGCTCCCTGCTTGCCCGAACACGTTAGTTTTCTTTTTCGGTTGTCTTCATTCATTATCCTTAGGTTAAGACTTGGCAGTATGTGTGTCACATGAGGTTTTGGGTGGTGGTACTTGTTTCCTTACATTATGTTCCATCCTTCCTTAAAGGGAAGTGTATGGCTGTGTTATGACCTGACATGAGGGGACAGCCACCACCTCACTCACCCTTGGCAATAATACTCTTCAGTAATCCACTGAGGGTCAGTGTCCTTTCCCCACCACCCCTGGGAGTTGGTTAAACTTACTACCAGAAGAAAACCTACACTAGGTTGGGACCACATTGATCACTCCACCACATTGAAGGGATCCTGTCTGTGATGCCAATGAAATGTTACAACCCGCTGCAGAAGGCAAAGGTAACCCAGGTTCTTATTAATTCATCTCTTGGGGTGGATTAGAATGAAATGACTCTAAATGATCAGTGTTTGTAAATATATGTCTGTAGAGTTTATTATAGAGCAGTTTGGTTGCAAAGGAAAACAGTTATGTAGCCATTTTGTTTATTTTTATCTATATCTATAATATAACAACATGAAATCATTGTGATATGAAAGTACAACAATGTCACTGAAGGACATGCAGGAGTGTAAAGAAAGAAGGAGAAGGACAAGGCTGTGAAGATCTCACCACCTGTAGGCCCTGTGATGAGACTTGGTTGCTGCAGAGTCTTGGTCAAAGTGGTGGTTGCAGAATGGATCAGTTAGGTGGTAGGGGAAGTCCCAAATAAGTGGTGGGGAAAAATCCCTGGGAAAATCCCTGGAACACAAAATATATTGGGTTTATATTGACTCAGGTTTGGGTGGGAACGCCCAGGTGCCTTCCCGAGGTGGGAGCTTTGCACTGGGTGATGTAGTGTTGTGGCTCCTGGGAGACTTCAGGAGTCCTTGACACCTTCTAAGACAACACAGCTGCCCGTCACACCAGTGCAGTTGAGTCAGTTATGTCCCATTACGACCCATTAATAGAGATGAACACCCTCAGGTCACAAGGAAATGTCCCAGTATTTCTCTGGGGGGAGGAGGGAGAGCCCCACGACCCAGTGGTTTGTGCAAGGGAGGGCAAGTTAGCATGACAAAGCATGCCATGCGTCTCTACAAGATCTGGCTCCTGTCTTGCTTGTAGCCTGTCATTTACTCATTGTCTTACCAGATGAGAGGTTTAACCCCTACACACCCAAAAGCTCAGCTGCTCCGTTTCAGCAAAGCACCCTGGCAACTCCACAAATGGTGGAATATTTCGTGTTGTTAGTCATTATCCCTTGACAGTTCAGTCTCTCACTGTATGTAGCATGCATGTTTCAGCATTGCTGTTTATCTAACAAGTAGGAAGTGGACCAGTTTCGAAGTGGGGCCAAACTGCTATTTTTGCAAACAGCTGCTATCTGTTCTACACCTAGTGCTAACCTCTTTTCATAAAGCACTTAGTGATGCACAGCAGATGGAACAATTTCATATGCATTCATATGCACGAGTGGCTAATGTGATATTCCTGGAATAGAACTCTCGTACCCGTTTGCTTCTGGTTAAATAGTCAATTTGTCTCTTGCTTGACCACATATGGGAATTCTTAGAACAAGCAAACTTTTGAAGTTAAAAAGCCTTGGGATGGGTTCCTAACTGCCATTACTCAAGAGAGAACTGAGCCAAATTGCAGTGTTACGGATTTCTCTCAATAATCAAGCCACTTTATCTTGAGATGCTGTGGTTTGGATTGTCTATCTCTTGGTGAAATGCTGATTGACAAGAAAATTGAAGGTGTTTTCAGAGTGGACAGGATAGCTAGATTCAGTAAAGTGAAAGAGTAAGGAACATCTTTAATCTCTCTTGTCTTTACAACAAGTGTGTTGTAAATGCTGCTTAGAAATTCAAGGAATGCATGCAAAAATCCTGGAGCTTGGAAACATGATTAAGTTCTGCTTAACATCCCACTCTCTCATTTTAAGATATGTCAGTGTGTATCCTGGTAGAGAGAAGTGCTGTAGTGGAGCTTCTCCTGTACCGAGGAAAATGAGCTATGGACAGCATGTCGTTAACGTGTCATTAGCCTACCCGCTGACAGTAATGGTGGTGACCCAGCATGTCCAGGCTGTCACCACTAGTTAATAGCTTTAGAGGTCATAAAATCTCTACTGGATACTCAGTTTCTCTGCATGTGTGTGTTGAAGGGATGTGTGATAAACTTTCCAGAATCTGGGCCTGTTTTCCCCTGGCTTCCAGGATAGCTTTCCAAATGAAGGTAGGAAATATATTACATGTAGCTTCTGACTGATCTTGTTCGTCACAGGTTGCTCCAGACTCAGGGATAGATTTCTTTCAAACTTCTTCCTTATTAGTGGTGCCATGATCAGAAGCTTCATTCAGACTTTGTAGCATCCTAAATTGAGATGCAGGGATATTAAGTGTGGATAGGAGAATCCAAACTGCATGCTTTAGATGATTATTGAAGTACAGGCATTAGGTTGATACTGGATGGCTGAAGGAGAAGCTGATTTTTAAATGCTGTAGGGGCTTTAAACTGGACTACTGTAAACATGCATAGACATGGCTGCTGGAAAGACTTGATCTCATGTGACCCTATGAAACAATTTATGCTGATAAGATTTTAAAGCCATGATTACTTTCCTTTTATGTTGGGGTAGAAGAAGGTCAAGCAACTATGATTAGAATCCAGTAATCTGTATTTTTACACACAAATGTTAGCAAAATAACTTTTAAAATATTTGTCTAGATTAATTGGAAGGCCAAAGAAAATGGCATGATTTGCTATTCTTAGTTTACTTTCTCTTTTTGATAATGCACTGCGTTAGATTGCTATTAAATATTCTAAGCCATTGTACTTGTTGCCATATTGCATCTGCCTATAAGGAATTTGTTTGATCATTAAGTCACTCGGGGCTGCAGGGGAGGGTGGGAAAGGAATACAGCTGTGAGCCTTTTTTTTAATTTCTGAAGTAAATATTTTTGAAGCTGAAGTGTTTCAAGGTATGGCTGCTAGTGGCAGGCTTCTCAAACATAGCAATGACAGCATTAAAATATTCATCTTTTGAAACCCTTAGAGCAGGCATCAGTAAGACTTCAGTCTTGCACCATTATTTATCTGTTTAGACCTTGAATTTCCACGAGTGCAAGAAAATTAACATTTTTTGGCTTTTTTTGCCTTGCATTATTATGCTGTTCCATATTATGCTGTTATGAAGTTAAAATTTGATGAAAAGGTTTCTAGGTATTCATTAGACTATGAGTTACTTGGAAAAGAAGATATGTGGGTTTTGGGCACCGAGGAATAGTTTAGTCCAGAGTCTACCGTATATGTGGAATAATCCTACAGGCATTGTAACCAAATGGAAGTGAACTGGATTGCTTGCATGATGGATTACACTAGATGAACAAAGGCAGGAGGTCTGGGTGTTCGTGTTAACAGCAAGTATTTAAACTCTGTTTTTAAGATGTGCAGATTTTGAGCTGCCACACTTGAAAATTGGCTTCTCTTGATCTGACAAGTTGAAGTTCATGCTTTGTTGATCTCTCTGCAGCAGCACGTGATACCAGAAATGTCACGACCACTTTGTTAATACATTTATCTTCTTCAGTTAGAAAAAAATATGGGTATTTCAAGTGGTGCAACCACACAAATGTGCTCCCCTTCTTGCTGATTAATGTCAAAAGGTAAATTGGGTATCCTGTTTCTTTTGCATTCTATGTGAACTCTTAATGATTTGTTAGCTATTATAGCATTAGAATTAATGATTGAATGTGTTACACACATGCCTTATATTTAATGTTAGGAAATTTTTGGTGTATGTTTGATATAAAAGATCTGCATATAGAAAGTGGTGTGTATTGAAAGTCAGATTACGACATTACTTCCCTGTTGTTGAGGTAGCATGTGGATAAATGTGATTTTATTTTTTTCTTCTTTTGATGATGATTTTTTTAATAATCATTATATGTTTGTCATTCTGATGATGGGAGGCTTAATAGGGTAGAGAAGACAATTAGAAAAACAGCTCCTAAAATAGAAACTTACTGACATTTCAGCCTGATAAGACTGAGTATCCAGGAATGAGTAGAATAAACATTAAAGCATGCAATTTTTGTAAAGTAATGCAGCTTAGTTGTCTCAATGACTTGTAATTTCTTTTACTTATGCTATTCCACAGACATGTCCTTGCTTTGCTGGCTGCTGCTCTAAAATTGTTAAATGCTATGTGCATATTTGTCTAACCTGTTTATGAATGTATTTATAGGTTAACCAATTAATTTTTAAGTAAGCTGCAAGTCTACCTTAACAAGCATATGACTGTTTTAATTTGAGACGTTCTAATACCCTAAAAAAATAATGCTTCTAAATTTAGTGGACAACTCTCACTTTCTAGGCTAGCAGAAGCTAGGAGCGATAGTTTTTATTTAAAATTATATCCACTTGAACACTGTCTAGGAGAAAATCTGGTCACAGAAATACAGAAAATCAGAATGACAGCTTAGGTATTATGCTGCAAGGCAACATTGTATCAGAAACCTTAGAGAAAGAGATCAAGCATACCATACCTAGGTAACATACAGCTTTTCACTTGTAAATAAGGTAAAGATGAACGCTAATCAAATAATTTACTCAGAACTTGTGGGCCGTGTAAGAGTTTGGTTTGTGATTTGATTATTTTCTTTTCTTCAATTTTTGAATACTCACGCATAAAAGGTAGTAGTAGAAAGCAGAATTTTTGCAGGTTTGTATCTGCAGTGTCTTTGCTGCTGGTCTGGCAGCGTAAATGAAAAATAAGGTCTCTGATACCTCTGTGCTTTCAATTTATGTAGTCCAACTTGATTCAATTCTCTGCCACCCCTCAAGTGAATTTATAACAGCAGATGTTTAGCCTGGGTCTTCATAATTGAGATGTATTGTTGCACGTGGCTTGTGGGTTGTTATTGTAGTAAAAAGATATTGTCATTTGATTACATCACTAATGAAAGTCTTCGTCAGATAGCTTGCTCCAGTTCCACTTTTTTAAAAAAACTGAGTTCCCACATAGAATTCCCACTTCAGAATAAATTAAGATTTTTACTGTGATTTTTAGCGACCTTGCAGTTTGATCTGTATTGAATTCTGCATTATGAGGCACTGCTTCTGGAATATGTGTCAATGTTGCTTTTTAGGTACTTTTAGAATATTCTATTAACACAATTGCATGAGTTGTTAGTAATTAGGAGTAGCTGAATCTCTTAGCGTAATACTCATGTGGTTCACACTGCTGCTTACATCAGTTACAATTTGCTGTACATGTTCCATACAGACTGTCTCAAGTGTTATTTATCACCTGAAGGTGTTCCCTTAGTGTGTATCTTACTCCTGAATTCAATTTTGTTCGGTAGTGTTCCCTAGACTGGCCTGTGCTCGGTGACCCAGGTAGCTGTGACACTGCGCTCTCAGCCGTTCAGGTGCTTGTTACTGCTCCTACCTAAGCATCCATTGTTTCCCTTGTTTTAGTAAGAAGTTGGGAAAAGGTGACCGAGACTTGTGGATGTTTGCAGCTTTCATCTGCTTGTGCTTGGGATTATGCTGGTTGAATGGAATGTTTCTCTTCTCTCATGGAAAGGTGTTGCTCTTTGGAAGCAAGGCTGGTGCTTATTAATACATGTTATTTCTTGTCCTACTGCTAAACCATAAATGACTTTATAAATGACTTTATGAATGTATCTTTCTGTTTATTTGTATCTTTTTCTAAATGCATGCATACTAGTCCACTACAACTTATTCCATCTTGTTTACAGAACTGCAGATCAGAAAAAACCTCTTATTTCTGTGCCTGAGGATGGTGGTGGTGTATTTTGGGGAGAATAATTACAGCAGTGACAGGTCCAACACAGAAATTAATTTGCTGCCTTGTGCTTGGAGGTGTAGTTGCCGTGAAGTTCTAACTCACTCTCTGAGGTGATATTGCACATTCATTGATTAAGTCGACAGTTGGGCTTGTGCTTTTTGACATGAAAGTGATCCCTCTGTTTCTTTTGTCATCCTTAGAAATAATAATAACTCCCTGCTTAAACCATAAAACAGCACATGTGCAGTACAACACCTGGTTATTGAATTGTCATAAAGCTGGACCTCTCTTTAAATCAACAGTCCTGCTGTTTCACATTCAAAAATCCAAGCGTAAGTCATCGGGATTAATGAAAGAATAAACACAAAAAGATTCATTTTTATGTCGGGGTAATCAGAGAATCAGCTGGCATTTTAATGTCTTTTGCCTCCAGCATTTGACAGTGCTGTCATGTGACTGAAAGATTTCTGAAATACAAAATGTGCACACACATGAAGCCCACTCAGCCTTAGAAATGTTGAAATATGAAGTTTTTGGTTGGCTGATGTGCTAGAAGACTCCCTGCGTAAGGAGTGTGTACTGTAGTTCACGGAGTTGTAGTTAGTAATGTTGATATTGAATCTTGAACATCATTAATGAAAGGAATGCAGCAGTAATTGCTTCATGAATTGGAGCAGACTGAATGCGAAAGGAATGATGCTAACTCCTGGATGTTTTGTGTAGGTCCTATTGCATCAATAAAGGCTCCATGTTCTGCTTTGGAGTCTTTTCCAAAATTGGTTTTCCATTGATAAATGAAGCCTAGATGTTTGCAGCAGCAGGTTTTGAGTAATAATGCTGCTCATGAGTTTTTCTGTGCATCTGGAAGAATCTCTTCTTTCAGAAAACGTCCAATACACCTCTGTCCATGCACTAGCTGAGTACTGTGGTTTTGTGTGGTAGGGTGGTTGACTGCTCATTAGATCAAACAAAGGGGAACTTCATGTATTCTGGTATTTTGAAGCGTTTTGTGCAAGCCTTGAAGGCCTTTAAATATGAAGTTCAGTCTTAATATGGCTTGTAACGTGTAACTATCTGCTTAAATTATTCAGTGCCTGGAAGTTGTCAAAAAGATTGGACAGCCTAGCAGGGCTGAGGTCATAGTTTCCAAGATGAGTTTCTCTTCCACTAGAAGGGAAGTAGTCTTTGATCAAGCTGTGAGGGGGAATTACCACGAGGGCATTTGCTGATAATGCAAAGGGTGAAGAAGCCTTTGGTGTGAAGAGCCACTATGACTTGTGGCTGGGAGGGTGTGGCATCAAGTGGGAGCACAGGGCAGTGTAGACTTTGCAGCAGGACTGAGGGCTGTGAATGCCCACTTTGTAACGCTGCTGCTGTGGCTTCATCTCGTTATTTCCAGGCAGTAAACGTTGAGAAGCTGAATGCTGACATCTACAGGGACTCAGAGCTGAGGTTTATAAACTAGTAAATCTTAGTTTACGTCAGCCAGTACATGTACATGCATGGGAAGCACACACTCCCCTCATGCCTTTGGCCATGTGCAAAGGCTTAGGAATGCTTCTGCTGCTCCCTTTGTCTGCCTTGAAGTATGGTTGCTCAGTATGAAATAATTGGGGTTGCTTAAAAGGTTTCGTCTATATAACCTGCTAATGCCTTGTTTTGCAGGTAATTTGTATTTTGTAAGAAAAACCCACAACCCTGAGTAACATTTATAAATATATTCCTTCTAGCAGGCTGGATTGATCTGCGAACATGTTGCATACCTCTTGCAAAACTGAAGTGTGCATGCAGCTTAAAAGCTTATATATAAAATTAACAGGCAGAATTGTTTCACCTTAGGGGTAATTAGTTTTTTGGATAATAATTATGGTCCAAGGCTAAGTATATTATCATGGCAATGCTTTAATCATGTAGTGCAGCTCTTACCTGGGCACCTGTAAATTTCTACTAACATTGGAAATACAGACTACGCTGTGAAAGGCCAAAGAAAGTAGTTTTTAAATTCTTAGTAAAAAACCTGAATGAAATACAGGATCTTGTTGATGTAAACTACTAACAAAAATGAATAAATTCCTTCTAGGTTGACTTTAATTCTCTCTTGTATGATTCAATTCAGTTATCTTCCTTTTTAATCAAATGTTCTGCTTGCAGGCTAAGAGGATGAGATCAGGGGATTGTACCAGAATAAAACTGTAATCTAGTGATAAAACCTCACTGGAGTTGTGAATGAAACTGTACTTCTGAACCCACTTCATACTGTGCTTGATATATTGTCTCTAACTCTTAGTAATTTAGATTAAGGCAGAACAAATTGTTGATTTCATATAATTGTTGCAAAAAAATTTTTTTTACATATTTCCAAGAATGAAGCTAAGACTGCAGAGGGGAGTAATTGGCAATTAGTGTTACTACCATTATGGGCTTTCTGGTGCCGTCACTTCCTTGATTTGGAGAAATTAGTATTATGTCAGGAAACTGTTCAGTTCAGTTGCATCTGGCTCTTCCTTCTGTGAAAAATCCATGTAGAAACAGTCTTATAGAACTGGTCAGAAAATTGATCTCTTGACATCCATTTGGCCGTGCACTTTTTCCCACAGATAAGCTGTACAAGCTCTAACTAGCTTCCCTTCCTGTCATCAAGATTGGAGCAGACTAAATTTTGTGAACAGTTTTTTAATGAAATAGCTTGTACACAGAATTGAAATCTTCCTTGTAGAACCCACTATGATTTAATGTTATTTTTCCTTCACCACAGTGTACCAAAGTTAAGTTGCCTTTATAGAATGAGTATTACTTTCAGTTCTTTCTTGGTAGACAGTGCTTGCCTAATGTATGGGAGATGGGGAATGGGAGGAAAAAAAGATACTTTGCTACAATCTGATGATGTCCTCTCATGCTGAATGTGAAATAAGACCAGAGATAGTGATTTGCATTATCAATGCAAATTATTTTCTAGCAGTAAGGAGAAAATAAGGCCTGAAAATGTCTGGTTTTTCCTTTTTAAGTGAATTCTGTCTCACTGCTAATGAAATGAAACAGATTTTGATTCCATCTCTGGGAAAGACTTGTTAAAGAAGGCGTGAAGAATTAAGTTTGTAGTAAATTCTTTTAATCTATTTATTGCTAAATGATTGTTTAAAGAGATAATTAGGATCAAGCATTTCCCTGAAACTGGAGAAAGTGCTTTGATTCCGAAGTTTCTAATGTGGATTTTACTGAAGCTGTCATTCAGATTAGCTCTGGGAAATTCAACTACACCCAGAAATTCTGATCAAATTATTTTGTCATCTTTATCTGTAGAGGTGAAATGGTGGTTACTACAGTAATAAAGGTGTTTTCTTAATACCGTGAACATGTAAAAAGGCAAACACAAAGCCTGGTGCATGTGTAGTGACACTGAAAGGAAAGGCTGTATTAAATGTCACTGATGGAAATATATATGACTGTGCAAAATACTCCATGCTCTTTCGTGGACATGTAGATAGAAAGGACCACATTTTCATAGGATGCGGATATAAGAAGGAGCCCTTGAAGTGTTACTACTTGTTAGGATTTAGGCCTGGGCTGAGCTTTGGTGCCTGTAGCTTAAAGGAGGTAAAACTTAGGAGTCAGTGACTTAGGTTTGACTTAAATATTATATGGGACATGAAAGCATAGAGTCCTGAAATGATTGGGATTGGAAGGGACCATAAAGATTGTCTGGTTCCAACTGTATGTTAAAGTTGCTTTGACCTTCTCTTATCAGCAATACCTCTTTCTATTTTAATTTATGTGTTTGGAAAGTGTACATAGTTAAAGAGCTAATGTCCAATATTAAATTCAGGAAACAAAGTGTTTCTATACGATGACACCTGTCAGTTAGTAGTTTGTTCTGTGTGAAGCTTTGGATGCTCAGGATTCCTGTGGGTTTGAGTTACACTATGTAAAATGATTTTATTTTTAAATAGCAGTCTTGTTTGAGGTGAACATGGCATGTTGATTTTAACGAGTTGCCTACTCATTCAGTTTTGCCAGATGTTCTAGTGCCATGTTGGTACAGAACTTCACCTTAACTTTAGGTGTTGTTTGGTTGTGTAACATTTGAGTTGCTGCTATGATTCAGGTGTAGCAGATAAAGGATTTGACGTGTTTTTCTGTTCAGGCAAATAAAACCAAGGAGCTCGTCTGCTCGTTTGCAAGAAGTGTTAGTAAATTAATCAACATCAGTCTCCTGTGTATCTAGATGACTTACGATATATGAAGACGTGGCCGTGTCCTCACCCCTTGCTATTTTTCTAATGTGAAAGAACTCTGAGCCAAGCAAAGATTACCTATGGAATAACTGGATCAATCTTGTAAAACAGAAGGGGAAGCTGAATAGTCTTTTCTGAAACATTATACATGGGGGCACAAATGCACAGTGGAGTGATTTGGAGAGCTGATTATGTGTAAGATTCCTGTCTGGTGTGGGGAGTCTGATGTAACTGCATGCACTGCTTTGAATTGTGGTCTCACCTGCCACCTGTGTCTCTTGTTCCTGAGATTAAATTCTTCATCGATGGGGCACACAGCTTGTACTGGTGGGTCATTAAACAAGCAGAATGGGAAAGTGGCCTGCTTGTTCACAGCTCCTGAGGTAGTGAAGGTGGGCTGCCATGCAGGTGTTTCTGGGCATGCTTCTCTTGAGTGGAACTCAAAGAAAATGACAGTGAGAGAAGAGGCATGGGCTTCTACTGTGGTGCTGGATGGGGAAGGGAAGGAATCAAAGCTGAAAAATGAAAACATCAAGCTTGTGCTTTAAATACAAAAGGAGAGAAGGAAGATGAGAGAGCCTCAAGGCTCTCAAAGTCTAAATGCTGCAGAAAACTTCAGTACTGGGAGAAAGCAGAGACATGCAAATAAGGATTTTCTATATATTCCCTATGCTGTCTAAACTAGAGAGAAGTGAGAAGTTGTAAAAGAATTTTAAATGCATGCTTCAGCGACTGGTTAGTTGAAGGAATAGGTGGTAAATGAGATTGCTTCACCTTTGAATTGTTAATATACTAACCCAACAGCCTGATACCTCCCTCAGCTGATATTGTACCATAGTAATGTGTTATACATTTGGTTAGTTACTGTAAAAATTTCATAAAGCTTAGAAATCCTTTACAAAAGGCTTGATGATAAGGCTTTGTGTAATTAAGAAGACACTGCTATAGGCAATGGGCATATTTTAAAGTTGAAAGCTCTCGAAGGGATGCTGTAAAAAAGCAATTTTTTCCTTCCCCTTCCTTCACCAGTCTTGTCTCTTAGGCCTCTTTTATCTTGCACAGTAATTCTGAAATATCTGTCTTTAGCCTGAATATGTTCAGGTGTCTTTAAGCAACTTGGATTGTATGAGCTTATGCATCTGATTATTTTATTTTGTTACAGCCTCTTATTCTAGCACTGGGCATGCTTTTTTTTTTTCCTTCAGAGGTTGACCAAATAGGTTTCTAGACTCATCATGTTTTAATTTAGCTAGAAAAAGTTCAATTCAAGTTATAACTTTATATTGAATCAAGCAAGACAATTTCTGTGATGCTTAGTTGAGCACGATAAGTGGTCACATGCCAAAATACTGTTCAGTACATACTGTGCAGCAGTTAAATGTAACCTTTTGAATTTTTGGCAGTGCTAAGTAACTTATAAGAAGTGCTTGGGGTAAATAATGCAGGATACAGAATTTCTGTAGGAAGATGAAATCACAGGATGGTTATTGTACTCAGTGAAAATACTCATCTAGCTCTTACCTTGAAGGCACAATGCTTGTTAAATAACTGAAACTGAAAAAAACATGCAGGATGTTGCTAGGGTTTTCTCTGTGTATCCCCTGAAGATTATAAAACTAAGATAAAAGGTACTTCAGTGACCAGTGTGTAATCCATACATGATGATAGAGTTTCAAGAAGACATTTGGTTGCAATTTTGTAGCACAGTGATTCATGCTAGAAAATGACACACTGATTCACATATGTAGATGTCTCTTTTTTGGCTTTAAAGTATATTTATGTACATTCTGTAAAGGATGGTTACAAGGCTTCATGGATTTGGCAGTTAAAATGAAAATTGCCTGTTTAGAAATATTATCCTGCTTGAGCATTATGCAAAGGAAATATTGTAACTCCCTTCCCATCCATAGAAAAGACCAGAAATTAGTCTGGATACATTTAATTCTCTGTAAAATATTAGCGCTGATTATAGCTGAAGATGGAGTCATATCAAAAGCTTAGATAGGGGAGTTTGAAGAAGTTACCCTCAGAAGACATCCTTTTTTCGCTGTTACTCACAACTTCCGAAATCCCATTGTAGTTTTCTGAATGGAAAAAGTGGGAGCAGTGTCCTGTGGAGTGGCCATGCTTTCATTATATTTCCCTTCTCTTCCAAATTCAAAACTCTCCAGCAGAGTGGCTTTTTACTGTCAAACATGAAGTGATTTTCTCCTGTACTGGGGGATGCATCTAGACTAAAAGTCAAATGATTCTTCTGTAATTGAATTGCCAACGTTCAGTTGAAAGCAGAGCAGTTTTAGAACATGTCCCTCATCTTGAAGGCTCTGCACTGACTGTCCTATCCTTCCCGTCCCAGGTTCATATGCTTCTGTGTTCAGTGTCTGCACAGAAGACCCGTAACAGGGATCATAGTGACATTCAAACTTGCCACCTTTTTTTAGAGAGGTAAAGTGGGAACAGGCTGGTGAGTAAATCCTTTAGAGTACTATGCTTGTGGGGCCATGTGTTCACATGGTTATTTTAGTAACTAATGACTAATCAAGTGAGTTGCTCAGTTCATCGTTGACTAAAAAGTGCTGCTCTTGCACAACTTCCCTAGGTTAGTGCTCTCTGGTGGTACATCAGTAACTGCTGCGTTCCTGCATAATTGTGTCCAATATGAACTGAAAAAAAACCAGATAAGATGTATCTAAATATTCAACAATTTCCTGTTGCTGTAAGTAGAAGTTGATGAACGTTTCTTAGAGGAAATAGGAAAGGAAGAGGAATCTCCTCACAGGATACTTGCTGCTTAAGATAGGAAGCCAATTTGATATCTTGAACTTGGACATTTCAACATTTTATCTAATCAAAAACGTTTTCACTTGATATGCAGGATGACTGTCTTTCTTTCTCCTTATCAGGAGAAGTTTTTTTTAAAAATAGATGTGAGCATGGAGCACGGGGGGTAATTTCTTCTGTGCCTGGGTTGGGTGTTAGTCAAGTGTGATTTCATGCTGTGCCTCCTGCCCAAACACTGCCTAGTTTGCTACTGCTACTCTGCAGCTGGTGTTTGCTGGGAATGCTGGCACTGTTTTGACTGCCTCTGGTGCCTGGCTGGACCAGCCCTGGGGGTTTTTTTTGGCTTCCTCCCTGGTAGGCAGCTCTCTTAGCGCACGTTCATAACGCTTCAGCTTAACACCGCTCCCAAGTCTGTCTGGGAAACAGTTACTAGCTCTTCCCTGAAGCTGATTAACCTCCATAGAGCAATCCCTGCCAGCTTTGCCTCTGCTGCTTGTCTTTTTACTGCTGTTTTCCTGTATTTTTTAAAATGAATAGCTAGGAAAAAGCATCTTTGTGCTGACATTGTCATGTAGTAGCAAGTGACAGACCTTCTTCTTTGGTGTGGTATGCAGTGTTAACCAGGCGAATTGCTGAAGAACTGTAGCAGCAACAGAAGGTATTGATGGTGCTGCTGCTCAGAGGATGGATTGATGCTCTGAGGATGTGTGTTTGGTGGGAAGATGAACAATAAATTTATGCATATGTCCAGGGCTCAGCTTTTCTGAAGTTTTAGTTGGGCATTTCTTTGCCTGGGGAACTCTTCCAAAGAACAGAAAAAATTCACACCTTTCTGGCAATGGGGTGAAGTTCTTTGTGTTGTGTTAGGATAGTTAGGGTATTGATGGACCTATGGAGCAATCCTTTTGCCACTTACATCTTTTTTTGCATTTTCTTCACAGACTTTTGCAATCTCAGCTGAGGTGATCCACAGCCAGCAGAGCTGAAATGCCAGCTCCTCTTATCCAGTGGAATAATTCAGTTTAAAAATAGAAATAGAAAAACCACCAGTGGTACCAGAAATACCTTGGTCACTTGGTGTTCAGGCTCTACAATAAAGACTGGTGTATTTCTGAAGCAAGGGCTGGCAACTGCCAAAGTAGCCTGTCTGTTCATCAGCATTTTTGGGTAAATGAGCAGCATCAGGTTTGAAATAACATTGAGTGCCAGTAGTGCTGACTGCAGTGCTGACTGCAGTTAATATAATTTTGTTGGTGACTGGTAAACAAGTAATAGCCTTGTTTAAATGCAGGAAAGCTGAATTAACAGTAGGCGTCTTAAGAATATAACATAAAAATGTAGTAGAATAGTTTTTACTTGCTGTGGTAGACTGCTGCATATGCAGACATACTATATGCTTTGCACAGTTGGCGTTAAACAGTTGTGTTCTTTTCAGTGTGGCTTCTTGGAATTATCTCTGATTCTTATCTTAATGGGTTAATGGGGAAACAGTTCTTGGCTTCGGAGTTACACATGGGAGCAGAGGTGCCTCTAAAAAGTTCTTGCTTACTCTTCAGCTTCTTTAGAAGTCACAGTACAGATTCTTGTGCCTGTAGCCCTTCTAAAAATCCTTAACATTTCAGAGAAGGCAAGTCCCGTAATACCGTCATCCTCAAGCTGATTTCTGTGGGCTCCTTGGAGGAAACCTTCCAGCAGAACTTCAGGTAGATGGTAATAAAAAAAGCAGCACAGCAGGAGAATTCTACAGAGTGTCTTGAAAAAAGTGAGTTTATCTGCCAGCTACAGTGGAAGCCTTTTCTCTTTTTGTTTTATATCCTGTTCTTGGGGATTGCTGGTTAATAATTTACACGTACTACAGTTACCAATTAAAGAAAAATTGAATTTGAAACAGCAGTAGGTTCAATTAAATATATTTGGAAATCAGTTATTTCTTTTATTGCTCAGGAAGAGAGTTTAATTATTTAAAAAGTCCCTTCTTTATACGTTTTTATTTTACATGAGCAAAAATTACCAATGGCTAATTACCATTCCTGTGAAATTTAACATTTTCGGGCTCTAAAACTTGGGACTTAAAACCAGAAAAAAAAAAAGAAGTCAGCTCAAGATGAAATAAATGTTACTTAGTTGGTTTGAGTGCGTACATAAAGCTGATGACAATCCTTACAAAACACAGTCAAACCTTGTCAGAAATCAAATATTTAGCTTCAGTGTGTGGTGTAGAATGGCTCAGTAGATGGTGTGTACAGCAAAATCAAGTAATTAAATAGAAGTGGAGAGAATTGTAATTCTTGCTTGGTCACAAAGAATGGAAAGTGAATCTGTTCCTTCTAGAGTGCCTTGATTTCCAACCCCTCTCCACAGCCCTTACAAGAAAATATGCAAGAACATGAAAAGGTCCTTCATTGAATGGTATACATATTACTGGAGTGGATTTGGTTTACTTTTTCCTACTCATTTGTGTTCCTTAATTGGCTGCATCAGTATGACATATTAGTCAGGTCATGGCTATTTGTCACACTCTATAGGGGAAAAATAATACTTGTTTCTAAATGTCAGCTTGCAGAATTTCCTGTTTTGCAGAGAAGATACATCTAGTTACCATGCATTGCTCTTTCTGTTAGAATTCTCATAAGACAATTGCTTGTTTTTCCAGGAAGGACATACTAAACAGGGAGTGAACAGCATTAAGAAATATTTTATCTGTTTGTTTATAAAAGGAAGTGAGCTTCTCACCTATGGTAATACAATACAACTAAACCAAAGTTGATTATATTAAAAACAGCAAAAAGAGAGGGCTGAGTTAAATTATATTGATTGTGGGCTGTAACAAATTTGAGATGATTGTTGTTAGCTTTTTCTCCTAAGTCTGACTTTTGTACTAGTAGGGACCTTTGACTTCTCCTTTCATGAACACAGCTTGATGCCAGCCTCATTGCAGGGTCTCTTTCTTAACAAGAGTGTTGCTCTGAAGAATTGCTGGTTGTACAGCAATACACAGAGCATAGGTGTCCAGCAGCAGAGGTTTGCTTGTTAGTCATGACTTGCTTTATAGTTTTAATAATCTTCGATGCTTCCGGTGAATGTTTGCTAATGGATTGCATAGACTGGTGCAGGTAGCTTGATGACTTGAGTGAATCTGTGTCTCTGGCGTGTGCCCATTTGCTATGGTTGGACTTGTTCTGGTTTGCGATTAGCCTTTGAAATGCTGATGCTATACATACAGGTATCTAAATGTCCTGTTAAGTTTCAACTGGGATCCATCCTAGGGTGATGAGGGAGCTGGCAGAAGAGCTTGCCAAGTTGCTCTCCATTGTTTATCATCTGTCCTGGCTAACCGGGGAGGTCTCAGGTGACTGGAGGTTGGCCAGTGTGACACCCAGCCATAAGACGGGCCCGAAAAAGGATCCAGGAAACTACAGGCCTGTCAGCCTGACCTTGGCTCCTGGCAAGTTTATGGAACAGATCATCCTGAGTGCCATCACATGGCACCTCCAGGATGGCCAAGGGATCAGACCCAGCCAGCAAGGATTTAGGAGGGGCAGGTCTTGCCTGACCAACCTGATCTCCTTTTATGACCAGCTGACCTGCCTAGTGCATGCGGGGAAGGCTCTGGATGTTGTCTACCTTGACTTCAGCAAAGCCTTTGACACCATCTCCTGTAGCATTCTCCTGGAGAAGCTGGCAGCCCGTGCCTTGGACAGGTACACTCTTTGCTCGGTTAAGAACAGGCTGGACAGCTGGGCCCAGAGAGTGGCAGTGAATGGTGCCACATCCAGTTGGTGTCCCCCAGGGATCAGTGTTGGGCCCAGTCCTGTTTAATATCTTCACTGACGATCTGGGTGAGGAGATTGAGTCCACCATCAGCACATTTGCACATAACACCAAGTTGGGTGCGAGTTCAGTCTGCTGGTAGAGTAGGAGGGCTCTGCAGAGGGACCTGGACAGGCTGGATTGATAGGCTGAATCCAATGGTAGAAGGTTCTACAAGACCAAGTGCTGGGTCCTGCACTTTAACCAGAACAACCCCCTGCGGTGCTACAGGCTGGGGCAGAGTGGCTGGACAGCGGCCAGGGAGAAAGGGACCTGGAGGTACTGACTGACCCCCAGGCTGAACATGAGCCAGTGTGTGCCCAGGTGGCCAAGAAGGCCAATGGCATCCTGGCCTGGATCAGCAATCAGCAGGACTGATTGTCCCCCTGTACTCAGAAGTGGTGAGGCCAAACCTTGAGTGCTGTGTCCAGTTCTGGACTCCTCAGTTCAGGAAGGATATTGGTGTGCTGGAGCGTGTCTATAGAAAGAGAAAGGCAACAAGGCTGGTGAAGGGTCTGGAGCACAAGTCCTGTGAGGAGTGGCTGAGGGAGCTGGGGTTGTTTAGCCTGAAGAAAAGGAGTCTCAGGGGAGACCTTATCGCTCCCTGCAACTACCTGAAAGGACGCTGCAGCAAGGTGGGGATTGGGCTCCTCTCCCAAGCCACCAGCAACAGGACAAAAGGACACAGTCTTAAGCTGCACCAGGGTAGGTTTGGATTGGACATCCAGAAGAATTTCTGAACAGTAAGAGTGACTGGGCATTGGAGTGGGCTTCCCAGGGAGGTGGTAGAGTCACTGTCCCTGGAGGTGTTTAAGAAAAGACTGGATGTGGCACTCAGTGCCATGGTTTAGTTGACGAGGTGGTGTTAGGTCATGGATTGGACTTGAAAAGATCAAAGATCTTTTCAAACCTAGTTGATTCGGTGATTCTGTAAGATTTACTCTCAATATTTAATCATATGTAATAAACTTTCTTTTGAGGACTTACAGTTAATGGACATAAAATCTAGGCAGGGAACACTCCCTGTTGTCATTAATCAGGGTCTTGATTAATTTGCTTAGACTGCTTTTTTTATTTTTTGTAGTAAAATTTTAGAAATATTTTAGTCCTAATCGTTTTGGTAAAACTTAGTAATTTCATGAGATTCAGAAAATTGTCATGGGTGATTTTAAATATTTGAGTTCTGCTGCATTGGTGGAAAGGAACACCAAAGACATTATTAAAGTATTAATTACACTTACATTGCTGACAGTGTTTTCATTAAAAGAAAGAAAAAAGTTGTTTGCCTCTGCATTACAGAGTTGATGGGAAGTTGCAAGAGAGATCAGATTATAACATCAGATATTTTGGTAAAAAACCCCAGTACTTTGCTCTGGAACACTGACAGAAAATTTGTGCTTGAAATCAGTTGGATTTTCCAAATGTTATGAGAGGGGAAATTCATTTTCAATGTTGTAATATATGTATTTTCATACCATTCCCCATGTTGGCTTTCAAATTGTGTATGTGATTAAAAGCAAATATCAGTCGAATCAGAGTGTTGGTATTTCTCAACATAATTTTAAGTTTTGGTTTTGGCATAGTTTGTTACACATTAGAGAACAGAAACTGCTTTTTTATTGTGATTTGAGCTCAAGAGAGCTGGGAAGCTGCATCTGATAAATTCACATCATTTGTGTGACGTATCTGTAGTAAATTCAAGGAAAATAGTGGATTCTGGTACCGAGAGATGCAGACAAGCTGGTTGTCTTTCTGGTATATTAAGGAAATTACCTGGATGTTTTATAGTGTTCATAAGGTTAACTGTCAGTGGATTTTTTTTTTAATGTGATACACTCTGGGTCTATTAAGAAATAAATTCTCCTGTAAAAGTGCAGCTAGCTTCAGATTATTTTTATCACAGTAGATATTCTTTTTTCTTGGCTGCAAGCATGTCATGCTTTCTACTTGGGTTGTTAGGCCTTGCTTTCCATCTTGAATAATGTTGTAAAGTAACGTAGTTTTTCTAGAGAAAGTTGTGTGTCTTCAAACAAGTCAAATTCTCTGTCATTAAACATGATTGTTGTCTTTATGGAAAACTTTTAAATACTGCATGAAAGGAGCAAAAATTACTGAACATAGCCTGTATTATCTTTGTACCAGCTTTTTGTGATTTTTAGCGCATTAGTGAGTAAAAGAAGTCTTGCAAAGCCCTTTACTAGTGAGTCAGTCAATGTAGATACAGTGCATGACTTGAAAAAAATGTATTTTTCTCATCTCTTATATTTTGCATCTCTGTTCTGTAAAATAAACAGACTAGCAAAGGGTAATGTAGTGGGTCACTAGCTAACATCAAGGAACATTCCTGATTAGCCTGAAGCAGTTTGTTTACAAGTAGTGATATTTGAGTAAATAGTATGTAACCAAAGAGTTTAAAAAGCCTTTAGCTGAAAGGTTGTGGTAGCTTTTAGTGCTTTCTTTGATCAAACCAGGGATTTTTTTTCTTACTGACATGCTGACCTTTGCTTTTTGTGTTGCTTTATTTCGCTTCCTCCTGCTGTGCCCCCTTGCAGAAGAAAAACCAAACAAAAAAACCCCCAAAGCCACCCCCCCGCCAAAAACCCAACAGCCACCCAGGCCCCCAAACCAGCATACCCCCACCAAAACAAGAAAACAAACAAAAGAAAACGCCAAGAAAGCAAAACTGAAGTTATTGCTGGGGTCGCTTTGTTTACAAGAGTCTGCCGTTAGAGGTAAGTTTTATTTAAGATGTTGCCATAGCTGTTTTAAAAGCCAGCTTGGTAAAAAGTTATTCATCAGCACTTGGGAAGAAGATGCACTTTCAGTTTCTGACATGAGGCAAATTTTGACATTTCTAGTGGTTATTTCAGATGTGTCCTAAATGTGTGTTTGGAAGAACTACTTTGAAGTTTTGAAACAGTTACCATAAAACAGTAAGAAATGGGTGGGAGCTTGCCTGGGAAGGTGCTTCTCCGTGGAGTCCTCTCTCAGTTAAGCTTCAAACCAAAACATTCCTTATGCTGTAGTTTCCTGGTCATCTGCAAGTTTTCTATGGTGTATTTGAATGTAGACCATGTCTCCATCCTGAGCCTCCTTTCGCTAGGAAGCAGGAACTGGGATGGCTCTGTGGATGGGGGGGATCCTTCAGCATTTCCACAAGCCCTGGTTGTGGAGCAGGGGCTGGTGTAGTACTTCACTCAGGGTGAACTGCACTGTGCACCGGAGAAATTGCGCTGGGAGAAATGGTTCACAGAAGCTTCAGAAAATTCTCAGCTCAAGGGGCCATTTAGATTTGCAGTTGCTGTGTAGTCTGGAAAAGGTGATGGGCAATTTTAATTAAGAGTCAGTCTTGAGTGGGTTTTTTGAGAATTGCTTTTGCTGAGCTATGGTTGAGTGATGGTGAAGATGTGGGAGCAGAAGGCTACGCTGGATGACCTGAGACTTACTTCCTCAAGTGAATTTTTTTTTTTTTTTAACTTTTTGTCTTTTCCTGCTGTTGTCACTGCTCTGCTTTCCTTACACCACATCAGCCATGCTGCCTTCACGTTTCCTTGACACAGGTGGGAAATGCAGGTTTTCTTACAAGTAATAGGAAGAGGGCACTGCTGTGGTGAAAGAAATAATCTGTGCAGAAAGGTTTTGGTCATCCTTGCCACCCCACCTTCTGCTTCTAAAGGTGGCGCAGGAAAAGATGATATTTTCTGTTAGACTTCATAGTAACTAGAGAATTAATCTTGCAATACACAAGAATATCTCATACTCCGATGTGTACTGATCACCATTCAGAAAACTGAAATAAATTCCTTAATGTAGCCATCATATATAATGAATTACACTAATATGAATATTGATGTGCCAGTAAGCCAGTTAATTTTAAAACCTAATGGTAAATGTTATTCTCTTGGGACTCTGGGACCAAAATGGACTTTGTCCAAAACATATTTGTAATTGTGGTATATACAGACTTTAGAAAACTGAAACATCCTAAGTGCATGTAAGGAGTACCTAATCATACATTCTTTGTGGCCATCACTTAAAAAGTTGGATGTAATTGCATTCCTGTTTGCTTGTTAATGATGTAGGTATTTGAAAATCAGTTAATAAATGGTCACAATACAGTAAAAGCAGTGCCCTTGGTGCAAAACTGGCACATGGACATGTAAAGTGTGTCTTATCACTCCTAGGTTTTGGTGAGTGTATGTAGGCTTGACATGTATTGGAGCTGTTTAAAGCAGGGTTGTGTTTCTAGGATTAAACTACACAAACTTAACATAACTCATTGTCGTATCTGCTTTGGTACCACCTGTGTGTTTTTACTTAGACTGAGCCTCCTGCCACTTTTTGCCACTTCAGCTGGATTCCCCGTGCTGCCTCTAGGAGAGGCGCAGCCAGGTAAATATTCCTGTGCTTGTCGTGACTTCTATCGTTTGCTGCTCCTGGTGTCCCTTTTGGCTTTGACTGTTTTTCTGGGAATTTCAGGATTTGCTAGGGTTCAGTCACTGCTCCTTTATTCATGTTTGATACTCTAGTTAAGCCCTTCATTGGTCCTGGTTTTCTCTGTCTTTTGGCCAAGAAAGTCTATTCTTCCATGATCTGATGCTTTGTTTTCAAGCTTGCCCTGTGTGAGTCAGCAGGCTTTGTCTCTGGAAACTTGTTTTAGTTCTACATTTCCTTATCTCCTCTTAGGAGTCTCCATTATTCAGATCCAGCTCCTTCATGGAGAAAGCAAATTTTACGAACAGTAAGATTTTATCTGGCGAAAAAAAGTTACTTATTTTTGGTAGTAAAGAAATGACCAGTTTATAGTGAAGTCTGTTCTTCTCCTTTGCGTGTGTGGGCGTCCAGGTGAAATCTCGGATCGTATTTGATAAATTTATGCATGTATTGATTACATGGACAGAATTAGAAACTGAGTATAAATAGGCAAAGAAAATTGCATAATAATTTGTCTTTTATTGTGGAGCTATTTCTTAGTGGTTTCATACTCCCCTAGTATGTCATCAGAACTGTGTTGCAGTTCTAGCTTGCAATCTTGGAGTGTATGCATTGTTTTCATAAACAGATCAGAAGAGAGAAGTACTGTGGTACTATGGTATTTCTGTTTTCTTTTTTTCTTTTTTTCTTTTTTTTTTCATTTCTGTGGTTACCAGTCCAACAACGTATGTTCCATTGGTGATTTTTTTTCTTCCCCCTCGGTTTATGCACACAGGATGAAACAGTCTGACACTAGAAATATAAGAGTACTTCTTTAAAAAACAACCCGACAAGTAATTTTGGTTCTCATTCTTCTGATTTCCAATATTTTTGCCCCCAAAAAGGAAAGAAACAAAAACCTTCTTGTCCGGACTGATGGTCATCCAGTGAAGTTTTTTTATTTCTCTTCTTAGAGAAACTTTTGTAGCCAGAGTATATTTGTTAATTTTCAACCTTTAGCTTTCTCTGCCATCATGCCTTCTGGATACTATGATCAAATCTTACATAGGAATAATAAATCGTACATAGAATGCCTCCAAAGTGGTAAACAGCAACAACAACAAAAAAGGCAGCTTTATAGTATTTTGGCTCAGAGTCACAGTTTAGATATTTCAAAATAAATAGCATATCATAGCATATCATCTACAAAGTAATAGATCTACTTCCAGGTTAACTGTTTAAAAAAAGCTGCACGTTTGTTAGCTTTAGGCACTTCCACTGTATTTATCCTTAGTTGTTACTTTAAGGACCTTAAAGAATGCCAATATCAAACCCCACCAATTTTATTCAGACCAAACAGTTCAGTCTTCCTTTCCTGTAATCATTAGAAAAATCTTAATTTGTTTGAGAGAGGGCAAAATGGCCTTTATTAATTTGGTCGGTGCTCAGGGTCATGCTTGTCAGCTGAATAAACATGAAAAAAAAATGTTTATCTCCTAGTGGCTTTTCTTGGAATTTGAGTGGGGATGTTGCACTACTCATTCCAGAGCAAAATAGGTCAACTCTCTGTAAGTATCCCTTTCTTTCCCACAACTCCAGTAATACTAAGAAATCACGTTTCTGAAAATTAAATTAAGTACTTGATTTCCTATTAGTTGTGCAACAAGCTTAAGTCTGCAAAAATAAAATAAGCTCTACCTTCTGAATTTGTCTTGTAATCGGGTACTACTGTTCCAGTTAATGAAAAGTTAAAATACTTCAAAGTGGTAAATTCCTGTGGCTTTTAAAATCTGATCTGGCTTGCAGAAGTAAGTAAACCGAGAGATCAAAGAGAACTGTCATACATTGATCTTTCTTTCTGAGGCTCTGCTTTTATAAATCCATAATGTTATAGAATGGCAAATGCAGAGCAAAACGTATCCCCTAGATGCACATTAGCTTCAGTTGTGCTAGTAACAGTGATTGGAAACCTGCTTTCTCTCTGTGAGTCATTGTCTTATGTGAGCTGCAAAGGTGTGATTTTTAATTTTTTTTTTTTGTCTTCTTAAACCATTCTGGCTTTGTATGTGTTGGTATGTATTTGAGGTGTATACATATAAATGTAAAATCTTCCCAGCTTCCCCCTGCCCCCTTTCCATTCCTTGGTAACAAAGAATGTCTGTTTTTACCCAGGACATATATATAAAAGAATAGGTAGGAAGTGATTAACTAAACTGCATTAATTTGCAAGTGTGGCCATATTTTCAAATAATCAATAACTTTACCATTTCCGTGATTAAAATTCAGAGCAGATGATGTAATAGTAAAAATGTGCTGAAGGTACTTAAACATCATGCACAAATCTAGGCCATTTTTGGGGGAGTTTATGATGTAAATGATTATCTTTTTCAGTGTGTATGCAAATTAGCTGCTTCTAGAGGCTGTATTTCTTCTTTGACATTGATCTGAAACAAGGAAATATTGATTGAAGTAGAAGAAAAGTATTTTATGAAACTTCTGTGCTTAATTCTGCTTTATGCTGTGCACCACCAAGGTGTAGTACAGATTCTGAGGATTTTAAAATAATACTTTCTGTGCTAATCTCCCTTCCATCTTTCTGTCTTAGACTTGAGGATGTAATTTCTTGGGCAAAAGGTTATCTTGGTAATTCTTAGAGCAATGTGTGATTTCTGTTTTGTTTGCTTGAGGCTTCAATATCAACTGGATTTTTAGTTTAGGAATATATATTTGTAAGTGTTTAGATCTGTACCAGAATCCTTTCACCTTGGGCATTTTGTGTATTAGCTCTTTCATTTCGAACCACTAAAACTCAAAAATTTGAGTGATGGTCAAAGAATCCCAGCTCTTTGCAACGTGAAAGGAGAGGGATTTTGAAGGATGAAAGAAAATTCTGTCTGTGCAAATTAGGCTCTTCTTTGCTTTTCATTTTCTTTGTATTGAGTATCCCAGTCTCTTTTCTCATAAGGAACATCTTTTTGTTGTCTTTGGTGCTCCTTGTATCGTACAGATTCTTGCCCTGCCCAGTGTGGCAGCACATTTCAGTATGTCAGCTGTTACAAGAGTCACGATTATAAATCGTAAACCACCTTTGTAACCCCAGCGATACTGTCTAAGCCAATAACTGTGGCCCTAAGATCAGGCAGTTTCAGTGGTCCTGTTGTCTAAAAATGTTGGCATAAAGTCCTGACATACAATTCCTAGATACTTGCTTGTCTAATTTTTTTACTAAATCAGACTGAAGCCTAATGGGAAGGCCTGGGAACTTCCGCTGTTCTGTTGGTTAAGGTCCTGATAATAAATGGGTAGTGCTGTTTTGATGTATTGATGCTTTAGTGGCCTGACAAGTTTCTGGGCACTATACTAAATTATCTGCACTATGGACTTTTATATCAAGATTTCGGGAGCTTTGTGCTATCTGCACAATATGGGCTTTCTTCTGTGATATTTTGAGCAGGGGTTGGTGTGAGCAGGTGGCTTTCATATTCACCTGGAAAGCAAACAGCTTAGGCCTGACTTGTGAATGAGCTTGCAGTTGTTAGCAAAAGAGAGCTTTGAAATAGCTCTGCTCTTTTAGATAAGCTGCTATTAAAGGTAGGATAAGATCTATTAGGGAATTTATTTTTGAAAATGCAGAAGAGGGAGCCATGGAAATCTTTCCCAAAAAGGCTTGACTGTGGTGCATAAATCCAGCGCTTCAAGACTGTAAACAAGGGATTGAACAATTTCAAGAAGAAGTTGGGTCTTAGTATTTACAGTTGGTCTGTAAAACTTTTGTGTTTGCACTTTACAGCTGCCAGATAGAAGACTGATCTTCAGATTTCCATGTTTATGCCATGGCTTAGCAACTGTAAGTTGTTCTACGTTCTATGCTAACTAAACTTTATTTCTCATTTCTGAATCTGCTGGTACTACTTAAGCCTGTATGATAGTGAAACAAACATAAGGTTGTGTTACTAGACCAGCACATTTGATTAATAATTTTTCTTTTTTTGACTTTAATGTGAAGCTGTAAAAACTCCTGAAGTGTACTTTTTGGTTGGTGGAGTCCCTGACAGTAAAGCTTGGTCTGTCCAGAGAATTGTACTTTGTATGTTTGATGGCATATCTCAAAATGCTGGCTGAGCTATTTCTTAATGAATGAAACCCTGAATGTTGTGGCCTTTAAACTGCTGTGAACCTAGGACGGAGACTGACCTTGGTATTTGCTGCCTAAATGCCAAGATGTCTTCAGCTATCATGGAGGGGGAAAGTGCAGCAGTTTCTCTTCTCTAGAGAAGCTTCAGGGGAACCCTCCAAAAAGTGGGTAAGAATGAAGTTTAAGAAAGAATTTTTTTTTCCCTATGCCTTGCAAACCTCTGAGTTGTATTCAGGACTTTGGCAATGAAAGTAAAAAGGGAATGCCTTCAAGGTATGGGAAAGGACCCTTGCTGAATTTTCAGGATCTTTTCATGTACTGGCCCCCCTCATTACTTTTGATACTATCCTTAAGTATTATCTTTCACTTACTGTGATACCTGAGTTTTCCCTGGCACAATCTTCTGAAGACTCTTGGTGAGATGTTGAGGTAGGAGCTGATAGCAATACAGCTGTCTCCCTCCTGTTTACACTGTATGTCTTTTCTTTGGGAGGGATGTAGACAGGTCCTGCAAACATCTTGTGGAGCAGACTCTGGTGTAATCCATAGCCTGGGGATGAATATGTGCCTCCTTGAGCTGGCTTTTTGACACAGCATATGGTGTAGATTTCTCCTGATGTTAAATACTGGTTTGAAATGAGAGGAGGAAGTGAGTGAAGTTGAGAATTTTATCATTTGTGTCTTCTGTTCCTTCAGTTCTGTACGTCTTGGGGGATGCAGCTGTCCAGCCAGTTTACTGTCTGGCCTTTGTTTTCCTGCTGTGCTCTCAGACAATTAGAAGGGAGGAAAGAGTCTGCCTTTCTCCAGTAACATGGTAGCCTGTTCAGTGACTTGGTGAACATGTATAGGCTCAGTGATTGGTAGGAAGTCATTCATGTGCGGTCTCCTATTTTTCATTACTCTTCTGTCTTGTCTGGAGTAGCGGGAATCCTTTCCTTTTCTGGAGTCAGATGGCTTTCCAAGACAGAAGCAACTGGAAGAGCATGCTGCTGTTTGAGCAGTCATCTTTTACATAATGAGGCAGAGGAGAATTTTATCAACTGAGACAGTCTCAGGACCCTCAAACTCTTGGTTTAAGAAAGATTATAGTGCTTTAAGTGCTTTCTTGCTTAAGAAAGATTATACTGAATTTAATGCAGACATTCTGCTGATCAGGCACTTTTGAGATTTTTCTGTCAACATCATCACATTTCATCTCAAACATTTTTGTGATTGGGCTGTTGCCTGTCTTAGACGACTGTTCTCTTAGTAGTGATTTTGACTACACATACTGCTGTTATGAAGATACACATCCCTCTGTTGGCTGGCAGGGACTGCAGCCACCCATGTTGAACATCTAGGGATATCTTTCAGCAGTTCGTTCCTGAGTGTTTCTAGAACCTTTACTAACTGAGGAGAATGGAACAGAAATCTGAGAGCAGATTTCTATTTTATGCTTCATTATAGAAATAAGTGGTTTACAGGCAGTGCATGAGGAGCTGCATACCCTGAGGTCATTGTTCTGGAGATAAAACACCCGGCAGCGCCAGTCATCTTATGAGAGCAGTAAAGAGAAGCATATTTGCAATAGAAACCAGAGAATAATGAAGACACAAATGATAATATGAAAGGATAAAAAAAGTATTAAACATCAGGAAGTTTGCATCGCTTCGTTCCTGATACTTCTTTGCCTAACAGTGGCCTTGAGCTGTTTCCCTTCTTGTACATGGACCGCTTTCAGTAAATTAATTTAACTTCTGTAATTACGGAAAACAGCATCCAGTGTGGAAGCATAGCAGCTACTTGTGAAGACATGTGCCAAAGAGCTTGGATACAATAAAGAATCCTGACAGAAGCTAAAATGCCTGTAAAGGGAGACAAATGGGCTCAAATTAGGCAGGCAGGTAAAGGACGGAATTGCCTTTTCCCCCTTCTTGCTGATTCCTCTTTGCTTTCTCCAGGCACCTGGGAAGTTTCTCCCCTGCCTGCCACTTTGGGGAAACTCTGAACCAGGAGCCTGAGCTAAGGTATTAGGAACTTCTGAAGATTAGTATTTTTATGAAATGCTGTTAGAGAGAAAATATTTGTGTTAGTTTTGGCTTGCTGCTTGAGTCAGGATTTCTAACAGTGCTGGATTTCTTAATGAGGCTATAATGTGTGTTTGAAACTACAGCATGGTAGTAGCGTGGAACAGATGTATGTTCTTTCACATTCTTCAGCAGTCATTCATGGAGAGTCCATTGTTTCATATTATTCTTGTGTGACCTCCTGGTATACTGGCAATGTAAGATGTGAGGCTGTAGGAAAGGCAGTTTAATTAATAGTCTTTGTATGGGGCACGAACAAATGTGGTGCAGCACTCTTAGTCTTGCTGCATGCATGTAAGTTCTGCACCTTTGCATCTGCAAACGTAGATGAAGCAGTAGTATTACCAGGGAGAGAATGGCTTTGGGAATCTAAGTTAACAGCCTAAATATGAAGGATAATTTAGTGTGGTTACATTTCTTATTAAACAGATATTAAACAGCTATTTGCACTAGTTCCTACATGATTTTGTAAACTAGGAGCATGCATGTATACATTTTCTATCCATTTTCTTTGTTGGAATGTTGCTGATTTCATTGTCTTTGGACAGCAGAGTGTGTACTTGTGTCCTGTAGTCTCTGGGTGGGAAAGCACTGTGGAGGTAGTAGTCCTAGAGAGTAGATCCCTGGGATCTGGATACCTTGGTTTATGACATGGTTGGGATTCATAAAAGGGGCCTTGAAGTGTTTGATATTGTCCTTCCTGGGGAGGAATGTGCTGCAGAAATGTTGTGTGGAGTTACTCCCTGCTGAGTGACTTTGATAGGTATGCTGCTGATTGATTAGATGCTCGTAGTCTTCAGGAAACCAAATATTAAATCTATAGTCTGCCAAATCAATTACATACTTAAACATCAATAACAATAACAACAACAACAATAATAATAAAAAGATGAGGTACCTAAGAAATAAATTTGTGTATCCCAGTTGCTCTGCTTTACCTGCATTTTTATTCTAAATTCCAAGAAGGGAATGCATCAGTCATGGTTTAACCCCAGCTGATCACTAAGTGCCATGCAGCTGCTTGCTCAGTCCCTGCCATCCCAGTGCAATGAGGGGAGAATTGGAAAGAAGTAAAACACATGGGTTGAGGTAAGAACAGTTTAGTAACTGAAATGAAGTAAAATGTAGTAGTAATCATCATCATCTTGGCTTAAGATGATTCAATGTTTTTGTGTTTTGGGAAATAATTTTATTAAATAACTTTTAAATTCAGTATTGAAGATGTCCAGTTAATAAAGCACTTGAACATCACTAAAAAACTGGGTTAACTCCCACAATGATATGTAGTCACACAAGTCATAAATTTCAAAGCTTTTAGCATGGCATGTTTTTCCTTGTGGAATCTTGTTAGTATGGCTTAGCAAGATTGTTGTATTTGCATTTTAGGCTATGGTTTAGTGAATTACTGTCTGCTATGTATCAGAATCAAAGAAATCAACTAAAATGAAGTGAAACTGTACTGTAGGTGATAAAGATATATCCAAAGGAGATTCTGTTTGTATATATAGGTGAAACTAAAGAAGTGTTCCTGATGTCGTGTTAGAGTCTTCCAAATTGCTTCTCCCTATACTTGCGAGAGCCTTTAAAAATTAGATTGTGTTGTTTAAGGAAGAAGTTGTCTTCGGCCTTTTTTGTATATATGACATGTTTGGTGCCAACATGTCAAGTGTTTGAATGAAAAATGGTTGGTTTCCAGACAACTTTGACTCTGAATCTCATTATTTTATTAGCCTTTTAATCCCTTACGCTGGTTTTCAGTACTTTTAAATAAAATGTTCATTTTCAAATCTGTGCTGTTATATGTTTTAGAAACTTTAGATTTCTATAAACTGACAAATTTCTAAACCATAAAAATGCAGTATGTTTGTCTTCCAATAACTATAATTTCTTTTCAGGTTTTGAAATGCTAAAAATGCTTCTGTATTTTGAAGCCACTGCTGTGGAATTGCTCTAGTTGATAATCTCTGCATGTAACTGTACACAGATTAAAGGACTGTGTGTGATTTAAAGTTTTTGACATTGACTTAGACTACTTCTTTTGTTTTATGAAAGATATGGGGTTTCAGTATTTTGAATAAGGAGATGTAACCCTGAGAATACAGGATGAGATATGGTGCTTACTTGAAATGAGTGCACAAAGCTGATTTACAAGTCAATTAAAAGTCCAGCTGCCTTACAGGCATGAGATATCGCGTAGTCCCTGATAACAGAAGGTGGTTGTTGTCCCTCTTTTGACAGCACTCCCCTTTCACTAGTGGAAAGTGCAAAGAAAGTCAGTGTAAGACTCTAACACAGTGTGAAACATCATGGGTAGAATAGTACTTTATTTTTTATTGAATCAGGTTACTTTAGTAAAATATTATTATAAAACCCTTCTCATTGAGATGTTACTTCCATCTTGCAGACATTCTGTGCTAAGTCCTACTCTGTAGACATTTAAATGAAACTTGCATTAAGTTACTTACAAGATTCATGATGATACCAATCAACTGCTACAATTTAGTATACGACTAATCCTTGTAACTTAGAGAGTTTTAAGTCATACTGAACTTCTAATAAACTGTGTGTAAATCTCTGAGGTGGTATGATCTATAAATAAATCTTCTGAAATCCAGACATCTTCTTTTGCTGTTATTTTTAGATCTTCTGTATGAGGGTGAAGAAACCATAGCAGCTCTAAACTGTTCGTAAAAAATGCAGTTGTTATTTAGATTTGGATGCTGTTTACATGCCTGTTTTGTGGTCCTCTGCACATACGTACTAATGTCTGTTCTTTCAGATAAAATGTGTGATACATTCTGCTATAATTTCCTTGCCTAATGGGACTTTATATAGGAATTTTTTTTAATCTAAGTACAGATCTTTTCTTCTCTCAGCCATCAATATAATTATTTTAAATAGCTGCTTGTTTAATTGGAAAAGCCTGCATAAAAAAGACAGGATGAGTAAGGGTAAGTCTGCTTGATAAGTGTAGGTTTTACAGTGGGACTGTTTAGAATGTATGGACAGTTACTTGCTTAGATTACATGAAGAAATAGAGGGGTGGAGTATTTAAAATGATCCCGTGTCGCCTTTCTGGTTCTGTTCTCATGTGGTCTTCATGGTTTTTTGAATTGTAGTACTACTTAAAGTCATCAGACTAAAAAGAATAAAAACCTTTCTTGGTCCAGATAGTGTTAATAGTCCCTTCTGGTAATGATAGACCTGGGTAAATTGAGACTGACAAATGGCAGCTTAGAGATGATGTGAAATGCAGTGGAGGCACTTAAAATTACAAACATGGTTCTTGATTATTGTCCTTGACTACAAATCTGTGCCAAACGCAAATTGGATTGTGCATCCTTATCCAGATGTTCTTACCCATTTGATATTTTTTTGCTAATTTTGCTGGTGAGGCTAAAGGAGAAGCATCCTGATCTCTGAATTCTGTGTTAGATGTCCAGGGCAAAACTATAAAGCTATCAAATAAATGCCTTATTCTAGTTCACTTTCAAGCGAGTTCAGGAAAAGGGTTTTTCATGGTAGCTATTGTTCGGTGACTGCGCGTGCTATCTTTCTCAGCACTGAATGGGAAGAAAGAGATCAAAAAGCCCTTGTCTGCAAGGTCTCTTGTGGCGAGGCTGCATTATTTAAAAACTTCGGAGCGTGTTAAAGGCAGACTCAGGGAAAACCCACATTTTCTGAATCTGTCTCTGCTGCTTGTTAAGCTTAATTAAAAAATACGAGGAGATACACCTACTGGTAATTATTACTAATTTGTGCTCAAGTTCACACATGCACATCACTGGTACATCGATCAAGTGAAGCATTTCTCTTCTCAATCAAACTGTAAATTAACAATGCAATGCCTTCACATAAATAATCTTGCTTTCATCTTGCATTGATTTATGGATCAACTTCAGCTCCATTACATGCTGAGAACCTTTTACTCCAAGCTCATTTCATCATGGGTTTCTCTCTTTTGTTTTGTACCTGCCTTGCATAAATGTCTTGTGATTCCCTTTGATATGTTTTTCCTAATGAAAGCGATGCTGAATTTGAAGCTTTATGTGGAAAAATGGATTATTTAATAGTTTAATGGTCTAAATAAAGAATAATAATTTGAAAATAAGTTTTTCCTTATTATATGTGAAGATTATATCACCCATTCTTATGAGGAACTTGTGAATTGCTGTGGCTGTAATGCCTGGTTATACTTAACGTTGCTTGGTAATTCTTACTAAAAAACTGCATTTCAAATGTGTTTTCCATTAGTCAGAGGAATAAGTTAATGAGTAGGAATTTTGTAAGTTGCTGAGAAGGTCCCTCAAATGCTGCATTATGGTCAAGAAGCTCTTGCTGTGCTCAAAACAATGGTTGTTCAGAGTGGTTTGTTATGGGGAGCTGGTCGTTGGAACCAGGAATGTTTCAGCTTGCATTTTTATTTTAATTTTGCTGTAACTGAGGGAAAAGTGAGACCTAATTGAGCATGGATGGAGCAGATTGAATAAACAATTAGTTTTCTGAGGCTTCCAGTGTGATAGAATAAATGAAACCTTTATAGGTAGTCTTGGAGCTCATTGGTGAATGTGAATGGAAATAGATTTTATAAAGAACTAAACTGCTTTTGCTTCATTAGTATTCATGGTATAACAAAAAAAAAAAAACAAACCACGACAAACCCACAACAACACACCACCTCTTTCCAGAGTGTATATATTCTCCTCTGAATTTTTTTTTTCCATGAGACAAATGATTATGGTGTCAACAGCTGATGAAGATGAATAGGCTTCTTTCTTATGTATTTCAATTATTTTTTTTTTCAATTGAAAGTGACTTTGAAGGTTGGTTTTACTAAATTTTTATCCTTCTAGTTAAAGAGCCAGAAAAAAGTCTTTCTTAAAAATCTGTGTATGAGCAGAAGCATTAGAGAGGTTTGAAAAAAGGTGTACTTGTGGATGCCTTCATATGCACATTTAAATACATATTTCCATGCATTTGTCATGGATTTCTTGACCTCTAAAGAGGATCATTAGAATAATTAAGGATGAAAATTCTGCCTGTAGTGTCTAAAATGTGAAAGTTCTTTTTGGTTTGCTGTGTAGCTAATTTCTGCTTTCATTGAGAAATTAAGGAAATACTCAGTGTAGCTAGTTTAATGTTTTTATCTAGAGCAGAGCATAGTGCATAGCTAATGCTACTAATGGCTCTGCATATGATAGTAAGAAAATTAATACAGCCATAGAAAATTGTAGAACAAAAAGCTGCGAAAGAGGTGGCTTTATCCAAGGGAGAGTAAGAAAATAGTACTTTGTCATGTAGTTTTTTTTAGTGAAGCACAATATTGATAACTTTCATTTAAACTTGGTGGTTCCTACTGTTTTAGCTGAAAACTTTGTTGTCTTTGTTCTCTCACACTTCTTAAAGTAGACAAACCGGTGAAAACAAAACAACCCTCAGAAGTGTGTGCTTAGTTTTAGGAAGGTGTGATTTTTGCAACTCACTCTTCCCTGCCCTGCCGAGGCATTTCTTTGTGGCACAGAGCGGGGATCAGCCACCCTGCTCCTCGGTGTCCGTGGGCCTGCTGGAAGGACGAGCTGCTGCATCGGGCCCACGCCTTCAACCGGCAGTGTCTTGTTATGTCTGAAATGGGGGTCTGAGTGCGTGTGTGTGGTTTTTATTTTGCTGCAGGTTTTCAGCTGTTGTCCCTTTGCCCCAGAAAAGGCGTTTCGCAGACCCCAGGAGTTGCCCACCAGGTTTGTGGTTGGGTTGTGTCCTTGATTTCCCCCCAGACTGAATCAGGGGTGCTTCTGCCGGCTTTCTCTTGCTGCCTCCTGGCTGCTCTCTGGGTCTTTTGTGACAGGCAGATGTGGCAGTAGTAGTCACAGTGTATTTCAACACCATGAAATGCTTTTTCCTGACAAGATGGCCATCAGGACAGGGGCAGGAAGGGAGTATCCTTCCTGCTGCATAGCAGTGGCACGCACCGCTGCACATCTGGGCAGATAAGGGTGGGTTATCTTTTTTTATCTTCTTTTGTCAGATCCCTTTTAAAACTCTGGAAGCAAAGGTAAAACACAAGCTTGCTTCCTGATACCCGGGCAGTGCTCAGAGGAGCTGTACCACTGCAGAACGGGGTATTTTTTTTTTTTTTGCAGATAGTAGCCTTGCAGCAGAGGTGAGTTGTTTGGCAGATCCCTAGAACACTGCCGTCTTTTTTCATGGGTTTTTTTGGTTAACTTATCAAACAGACTTCCTCACAGAATCCGCTGTGTTGAATCTGGTCCCTCTGTGTCCTTCCTAGTAGGGCTGACCTGTTGAGCTGCTGCAGCTTCACCCTGGCTAGCAGCCTGTTTGCATTGCTTTGACTTCTCTTGCTTTTTTGAGAGTGCTGACAGTTTTCCCTAGTTTGGAAATGATTTTTTTTGTCAGAAGCAAAAGGCCTTAGCACATCATGTGCCTTCCTGAGAAGATACCTATGTGACTGTCAGAATAAAAAAAAAAGGGCTTGGTGTTACCTAGAAGTAATGTGCCCTATATGATCCCTTTTAACCATGGCTTGAATCATATTTATTTAGAACTCTCTTCTGGTTTTTGCTCTTCTTTTTAGGGCGTTACATGAGGTCTGCAGAACCTGCTATTTTTTGATCTTTTAATGTTTGTTAGAGCTGGGTGAGTAAATCCAAGGAGACTGAGGGCAGGCTGAGTTATTGGAGGCAGTGTCTTCAATACAAATACTGTTGCTTCCTTTGTTTCCTGGAAAGGGAGCAGTCTGTCTCTGAATCTGTGTGTACAGATGCAGCACACAGGAGGCTTTCAAGAACTGAAGGACTCTTGTCATGTTGTAACAAAACTGCTCCATCTTAACAAGGGTAGAGTAATAATTGGCTCAGACAGCAGTGTGCATGCATATTTATAGGCCACTCTTTGGCCTTGTAGAATACTGTAAAGGCTGTGCTTCATTTTCTGTGCAATCATGTGTAAATATGTTTCTGAAAAAGCATGGATGCAAGCTGATTTTTTTAACATTGCTACAGCTGATACTTTGTATTTGTCTGAGTTGCATTTATTTACTTTTAATTGACTAGACATCAGAGTTGTTTTCGTGAAAAATGCAATTATT
This sequence comes from Amblyornis subalaris, assembly GCA_018881555.1. Classification (NCBI taxonomy): domain Eukaryota; kingdom Metazoa; phylum Chordata; class Aves; order Passeriformes; family Ptilonorhynchidae; genus Amblyornis; species Amblyornis subalaris. The sequence continues at coordinate 1,686,530 of JACAXG010000110.1, forward strand.
TTAAAGGCAGATTTGCATTTCTAGAATGAGTGTAAAGTGGGTAGCAAAATAATGTGGTTATGTCTCTATTGATCCTTAGCAGAGTTCTTAAAATGTTTCTTTACTACCTAAGCTATGATAGGTAAGAAGGTGCTGTAGGAAAAACATCATGATTTCGTTTGCTGATTCTCTTCATTTATGCGACATCATATGTTCAGCATAATAAACTAGACAATTTTGTACAGTGACTTTAGTTATAAGCACTGTGTTTCTTCATATATGTAGGATGTAAAGTCAGTAAATAAAATGAAGTGATGCTTTGTGAATTTCAGAGCTTTATTGTGGGTTTCTTCTCTTTACCTTGGTAAGGACATGTTTGCAGTGCCAGTTGCAGGTTGTGTTCATATGTAAATCAAGTGTTGCTGTATGCATGATTAGCAAATCTGCCTGCAAACAAGACCTTTTCTATCTCTTATTCTTTTCCTTCACCAGGGAGCCTAGGATCTTGCTTTCTGTCTGTGCAGTAGCTGATGGACTGGTGTCACTGTCCTAACAAGGAAACTGGAGGCCGTGAACGGAAATGAGATAATCCAAGGCTTGAAGTCTAGAACCAGAATGACAGATGCCACTAGGCTGGAGAACTAGTAAGATCTTTCAGCCCAAGCTGAGCCACGCCTTTCACATGGACAGGAAATGTCGAGTTGAAGAAATGTGGGATAAATAGTCATCTTCCTTCTTGATCTGTGGTGGTGGAAAAAATTTCTGCTTATTTTCGAGGAATTGTAGTAGGAAATGGAGCAAGAAATGAGATTTTTCCTTGTCCATTGAAATCTGTGTGCCCTGTTGAGTCTTCCTCTGTATCCATTCTTCGCCATCATTATCCGTGGCCTCTTGGAAGTGCTGCTAATTTTTGTAGAAGTTTCCTTTTACGTCTAAGCTCTGAGAGCTGTGAATATTCAGAATAACGGCACAGTTCTCTAAACCCTACTCAAAACTGAGATGGATTAATATTGCTTGTGGCAAAGGGAATGTAGGGTGTTTCAACCACCAGCTGATGTAATTGGAACTGCCAACAGCCTTGTTCAGCTGTTGTGTTTGATACAGGTTTGTGGAGACTCACAGGCACCCCTAGGTTTCTCAGATTTCTCAGATTCTGCAAGCAGAATCCTTCAAAAGCTGATGTCGCTGTGACCAAAAGTGGTGGACTCAATGTCTGCTGCAGTCACAAGTTAGTGCAGGGCATCTGTGGAAACTTGCTTGCACCTCTGCTTGTGATGGTACTGTAAGACAGGCCTCTCGGGTAGCCATATTACACCACTGTAGCATTTCTTCTTCAAGTCTAATTTGGTTCTACCAAGTTCTTGTCAAGCATCTGGAGTAACTAAAGTGCATTATGCTCTTAATTGACTAAAATGTCTTTTTAAATGAAATGTAAGATGCTTTTGGAAGGCATGATCCTATCTGTTAATAAGATCATATTCTGTGTTGCTCTTCTGTGCAGCTAATCAAAACTCATGGATCTGTGCCAAATGTAATAAGACTTAGGGATAGTGTTTAAATGATAAGAACATACCTCTCCCCCATGCCCAGCTGAAGTAAGTTTGTATAGCTTGCCTTAAAAAAAAATGCTTTGCTGGGCTATTATGTTTCAGCAACAGTGCTTAAAATGCTTGCAAAGAAGCCAGATGGAGAGGCAGCATGCTGAGACGAACCCAGTAATTAAATAACATGAAGAAACAGATTGATTTATATCAAAGCAGACTACTAGGAGTATAAGGGGTTAATCACTGTTGAACTAGTGGTGGGTCTTAGCAGGCTTGCTTCTGGCATAGCTTGTGTTGGAAGATGCAAGAGACAGGAGAGATTTGTTAGGTTTGTGAAGCCATCCTCCTATTAAGCATTTAACCTTACAATGAGAGTTTTTGCTGAACAACTGAATCTCTGTTCGACATTGGGGAGGCTTCTGTACTTTTATTTGCATAGGACTGGAGCATGATGCTTTCCTTTTTCACTTCTTTAAACGTCTGTGATTTGGCATATTTCTTGACAGCATACTTACTAGTGTAATTTTATTTTAAACTTTGGGTTGATAATGAAAAAAACCCTAAAGAGTAGAAGTACACTGGATATTTTCTGCCTTTGATACACTGTATGTGAGAGTTTTCAGGTGATGCTTCTCTTTTTTGGATTGGTGCCTGATTGGGGGAGGCATAAAATGGGTGACAGTGCACAGCCTTTTTATGGAAACTTTAGGACTGAATGTGCATGTAGAGCATGACCTGAGGTAGAGTGAAGTTGTGCTGCATTCAGGAGGAAGCAATGGAATTACTTAATAGAACATCCTTGTTTGTATTTTTAAAACTGAATACTTGAGCCAGTATTTCCCAGTTTCTGTGGGAAGTAGAAATGTTGCCTGTGGAGCACTGAGGGGAGATTGGGAGTGAGCTATTTTGGACAGTGAAACCATAGTGGGTGTTGCAAAAAAAGATGGAGTTGATCAGATGAGTTCAGTTCTCATTTCAGTTTAATTTTTATTGGGAAAAGACACTCCTGTAGCAACAGATCACAGCAGCTCAGAAGAGCTTATTTTCCTTATCTCGGTGTTATCAGTGTGAATGATCAGCTTCATTCACCACCTTGTACCACAGAGTTTCTCTCCTGAAATGCATTTTTTTCCAGACTGCCTCATTCCTCATTATGTACTCAGCTCAAATTGTGCTCCTAAACACTGATGCAAGGTCTTGTTTTGAATCAGTTATCATGTCCTTAATTTTCATGAGGACATGTGGGGCTGACGTACTTGGTGTGACTATTTGATGATATAATTATCAAGCAGAGAATTCATTCTAGCCATAGAATAGATACAGGGTGGCAGATAGCTGGATTTAATGCTACTGAGGTTGTAAAAAATATTAATATAATCCTTTCTGAGTAGGTGAGCTGTTAAAAGTCCATAGTGCAGTGTGAGAATAATTTTCGTCAGAGGAATGTATCTGTTTCTGTTCACACAGAAAATTAATAGCTTCAAAATACAGAAAAGAATTGTTTATAAAAAAAATTGATTCCTGTAGAACTGGAGGAGACTGTCACTCAATTTCCATCCATGTTTCTATAGGATCTCTAAATCTACATGTAGAAGTCTATGGTAAGGATATTTTGATGACTCCATTCTATGTAGTTTTTAAACCATTCTCCTCTAATAATACTCTCTGTTCCTTTTTGTAAGGTTCATAGAAGTGAGGGCAATGAACAGGGTTTCGTGAAAGCTGCAATCTCCTAAATTTTACAGTGCTTCAACAGAAATTCATTATACCTATGACGTAAGCAGGCAGATTATTTTATTAAATGTATGGAAAAGTGAATTGGAAGAAATGAATGTTGTAGAACAATATGTTCTTCATAGGCTGGCGTTTGCCGTGTGTTTTCTGTCTTTCAAAGTGCCTTCGTCAAGAAGGTATTATTTAATATTGGGGGAGGGAGGCTTTTAAATAAGTTAACTATCCATGCATTGTGAATATGAACAGCAGAGACTGGTGGCAAGATGTGTACTGATTAAAAATCCCTCTCTAGGCAGCTCGTATACACTCTAAGGCTAGCTTAACCCACCTTGTACTTTAGATACAGGGCACTCAAATACACTTGTTTTCATTTTTCACTGTTTTCATTTTTTAGCTGAAGAAACCTGCCCATTGTTATCCCACTGCTCCTGAGGTCGCTAACATTTATTTTCAAGGGGTGTCAGGAGAAGGGTTGCAGGGTTGCAGCTCGACTGCGCTAATAAGGCAGAGCATGAGATAGCCAGAACCTCATATGAATGTGTGCCTGTTGGAAACTGCCTGCAGGGATACAGCTATTGTATTCCTTGCAACTTGCTGTCAAGCAAATTTGACTGATAAAAAAGGTGCAACCAACCAACCCCTGGTTATCCTGTTGCATTTGTATGCCGCCCAACATCAGCACAGTCCATGTGGCTAGTAAGCGTGAAGTAAATACCAATAGAAGGATGAGTAGAAGCAGCTTAAGCAAAATTATTGAATACATCTCTGGTAGAATTTCGGCTGTCCTCAGTCCTCTCGATACTTGCTTTGATGTTGTTCTGTGGACAGCAATGTCTAATTTGTACCTAAGATGCACAACCTGAACTTCCATGGTGTCCAGGTTTCCAGGAGGTCTTTCAAATGAGTATTAACTCGTCTTACTATCAGTTAGTTACTTGAATTTGATGTAATCTTCTGACTGTAGTGTCTTTTTGTCTGAATTAACGACTTTGTAGGATTTGAATATGTAACATGTTATGTGTCTTCAGAGTCAGCTTTGTGTTCCAAGGAAGCAGGATTTTTTAATGTTCTCTGTTGGTTTCCTTCCTTGAACTTGAATGCTCTGCCTGGCAGGAAGGGAAGGCAGTTCTCTTGAGGGCAGAAAGCCTCTTCACCTGCTGCAAAGGCTTTTGCTTGAAGTGAGGTCTGAATGGGGACTAGAAAACCCTTCTGGTTCTGGTACATGTAGGTAGGTGTTTATTCTTTTGAGAGTAGCACAAGAATGGAGCTCGCAAGCCTGGATACTTTCTGTAGTCCATTTCTCTCATATTTCCTGGGCATCTAGAGCTGTTGTGTCAAGGCTGTTTAAGGGTATATTCTTGTTTACTCTTCTCAGTTTACTGCAATATCAGTTACAATGTACAGGCTCCTGTCAAGTACACATTGTACATGCTCTTAGGTTATTCTGGCCTTTTGGAAACAAAAGTGAGCCTTTGAATAGCTTCCAGAAATGCTTTGTTGATATATGTGTAATTGTTTCTGTAAAACTGGAGTTGGCCATCAATATGAAAATAATAAATCTCATACTTCCATATTGTTTCTTTGTACTGTTGGAACTTATAAATGTTGTTTGGTGTAGTTGCTTCAGTGAGATAGGGTTCTCTACACCCAGCTGAAACTGAGCTGACAGATCTGGTAAGTGTCATGTACTATATTGAATTTGACTATTCCTGTATTAAAATGAACTTCTGCTCTTGATAAACCCTTGGTGAAACCTAATATATAGCTGTAGTATTTTAATCCTTAATTTGTCATATGCAAGAGTACTATTTTTATATCGTTATTTCCATGTAATAAAATCACGTTCTCCTTGAAGAGTCTGAATTTCATTCTGTAGTGTTTAAAAATGCCAAACTTCAGAAATTGCATTTCACTGCATATCAACTTTCAAGTTGAGGATGTCATGTTGAACAGCGTTTGATGGGAAGGATATCTCCACTCTTTCCTCTTTCTGTCCTCCACAGGCCTGTTCCCAAGAGCTTTCATATGTAGCATCTCTGGCATGGGGGTTTGACATGGGGTCAAAATTACTTCCTCGTGTCTGGTACCTTCTGTTCCAAAAGCCAAAACCAAGTCCCCATTTGTATGGGTTCTCCTCTGTTGCCATGCAAGTCCTTGAATAATTTTGTAGTGTTGAGAACTTGTGTGCCCAAAGTGGTGCTGTAATCGTATCAAACAGAAGTTTTAGTTGTGGTAGAGTCGCTTAGGAACAAGGAGGTAAATTTGTGAGAGAACGCTGCCAGGGCATTGCTCTAATGGGGGCTAGTGTTCAAACTGTCTTAGCTCTCAAACATCATACTTTTCTGAAGCTGGGAAAGCATCTTAATTATGAGTTGAAGACCTAGATGGTACTGTGCTGCTCTGTAATACAGCACCATCTTAGAGTTTCTTCTGAAACTCTGAAAGCTGTGAAAGTAGAGCACAACTTAGTTGGAAATAATGACTTTTAAAATGAGGCTGCATGTTGTGGAATGCACAAGTCTGTTCATTGTAGGAATGACTTGAACAGTCATAAAGGCTGAATACCTGGTTATAAAGGGAAAAGATGAGAGGATGAATATGCTAAATTCTGTTGTGTTGGCTTAAGTGCTAATGTCTAGGGAGCTTAGTGCATTTATTGGTTTTTTTTTTTTTTGGTGGTTTAAAATTTTGATGAGCCTTAAGCCAGGAAAAAAAAAGAGATTTAAATTGTGGTTGGTTACTTTGAAATGTGAGATTTAAAATGTGGTTGGTTACTTTGAAAGGTGAACCTGTTTTAAGAAAGAGCATGAACTTTTGCTGGTAACTCACCTAAAGCTTTGATAGGATCATGTCATCATCAGATGCTTGGACTAACTTGGAGTCTAGAACTGAGCAATCTCTGGGATCCATCAGTCAGTATGCAGCTTGAGTATTTGCTTTTAGACTTACATGAAAGACTGTCAAAATGGTGGTTTTTTTAGAAGTTGGCTGTTGTCAGTCAATTCCTTTTTAAAAGAGTAATTTGTATTTAATTTGTAAATTCACCTTATGAGGTATCTTAGAAGTTGAAAATACAAATATTTGTATGCCTGTATTTGTGAAAGATAAATAGTAACAGTGATTAGGTAAGAATTCTTTGTGACCCGAAACCCTCTCACTTTAGGAAATTGCTAAGGGCATGGGCTGTGAGTTAATCAGTTGCTTCAGTGTCTGTTGTGAACTATAATGAGTCTTAATATACTGAAGAGGCAAATTCGGAAATCACTTGTATTTCTTGATGCTTTAGAAGTGTATGTACACTTGCAATAAGCTGCAGATTTGATTAAGGAAACCTTTGAAATGAACCCCAAAACATTAACTAACCTGTAATATTAAACACATAGAAAACTAAGTGTGGGAGTCAAAATGCTTTGTGGGGAAGACAGTACATTGCTGTGGGAATAACTGTGAGCAAAACCAGTGTTTCTGGTGACCTTGACTGACTCCTTCCTTTCAGTGGACAAAGAGAATGAAGGAGTCAGGTATGCAGGTGATCTGTTGATTTTCTGGCTGATAAGTCTTGGTACGCGAATTGTAAAAATCTAAGACTTAGACGTGCTTGGCTTCCTAAAAAATTGTGGTGAGGATTAGGGTTTAAATGTTACAGGAAAAAAATTCAAGTGATTTGCAAAATAGTGACACCACACAACTACAGCAGTTTAAGGAGAAGGGTGGTTGTAAAACTTCTTCTACTTTGTGCACTTCCATACTCTGCTTTTCCGTTCTTTCTTTGTATCTGTTCACACACATTTTGTCTTATTTTTGTGAATTTAATCAAATGTTGAGACATTAGATATATTGTCAAGACCAGGCAGCTAAAATGTTATGTGGGAGTGATAACAGGAACACAATTTGAAGAACGAGGATCTGTATTTCCACTTACCTCAGCGTATTCAGTGTAAATAAATGCTTCTTTTATAAGCAGGATAATTTAATTTTTTTCTCACTGGCGTTGATAAATCTGTTTGTTATTATTTCCCTGGACTGGGCAGTGGTTTACATTTTGTTGATAGTGCAGTGCCATCTAGTGACTGCGCACGCGGAACTGGGGAGAAATTCTCAAAGGAAAGAGTTGGAGGAGTAGGTTTCCAGGTCGGCTGGTTCAGGAAGGTGCAGGAAGACTGCTTTATGGAAGGTTGAGTAAGCTTAAGTATGATCCCTTTTACTATGAGCTGAGACCTGTGTAAAAAATGCTCCTTGTGTGAGAGTGGTTGGATGTGGTGTGAACTGTACAAGAGGAGGGTGGCTTTCTTACACAGCTAGCCACAAATCTGACACTTGGAAAATTTTAGTTACCTTAAGATTTTTGTAACTTTTTCCCCCTAAATGCTGTCATAATCTTTAGTTGAAGGTACCTCATTTTTTTCCCTTCAGTTAAGATAAGCATCTAAACTGTATAGTTATGTATTTTTTTTTCTCTGTTTCTTTGCAGCTTGATCACATATTATCCCCCCCACCTATGCCTTTCCGAAAATCCAGCAGTCCTGAAGTGTCTTCTGGCCTTGGAAAGTCTCCTAAATTTAGGAGGCAGTTGAGTGAAGATGGGAGACAGCTCAGAAGAGGAAGCCTTGGAGGAGCTCTCACTGGTGAGTTTGGGACGTGTGTAATGTCAGCTGGAGATTCAGCACTTGGGGAGCTGATGGCACCTTGACCCCTGCTGTTTGCCTTGTGGCTGAACTCTTTGGGAAGATGTGAACTCCACCTATGGTTTCTATAAGTCTCTTCTACAGGGGTTCCCTGACTGTTAGTGAGGTGAGTCGTGGCTGCCTCTGTGGGCTGCAGCTAGGTGACCAAACACAGCCTGAAGATGACCCGTATCTTGAGATTTTCATGACTATGGCATTTATCTTGCTGACTTAGTTTAGTGCCTTTGAGATGTGATCATGTGCATCCATCTGTGGGATCACATACTCCCTTGTTTCCTCAAGGAGCTGAAGTGCATGGATGGCCCCTTTAGACTTGATTTCATTAAAGAAAAAGCAATTTAGCCTCATTTATGCGGTGGCATCCTCACAGGGGAGGAAGGGCATTACCAGCTAGCCACAAGCTGTAGCTACCTGCAGAGGTAGCAGGATGCTTGAGGAAGACTCAGGCTCTCCTGGCCTTCTAGATCTCTCTTCTAGATGCCGAGTGCTGGCATCATGACTGTGTACTGGAGGCTCTATGGCTGTGATGGTCACTGAAGAGGGATTGTTTTTGATTATGGAGCAACTTGAATGTTAAAAAATAGGAACTTCGTGTATTTCAAGAAAAAAAAAATTAAATTCACTAGAATTTGAATTAAATATGTTCCTAAAGTGCATAACGGCTAATAGTTTGAGGAATTTCTTGTACTTGGAGAGAGGGACAATGGATTTCAGTAAATTTACTAGAAGATAGAAATTTCACAGAATAACAGAATATGCCAAGTTGGAAGGGACCCAGAAGGATCATCAAGTCCAACTCCTGGCACCATCCCCAAGAGTCACACCATGTGCCTGGGAGTGTTGCCTGAACACTTCGTGAACTCTTGTCGGGCTCGGTGCTGTGACCACTGCCCTGGGGAGCCTGTTCCAGTGCCCAGCCACCCTCTGGGTGAAGAAGCTTTATCTGATATCCAACCTAAACCTCCCCTGACACAACTTCAGGCCATTCCCTTGTGTTCTGTCACTGATTACCAAAGAGAAGAGATGAGTGCCTGCCCCTCCTCTTCCCCTCATGAGGAAGTTGTTTTATCTGTACAGGTGATGTCAATTGACATTAGAATCAAGAAGATGAAATTTGGGTAAAAGGAAGTTGAAATGGTGTTTACTTGAGATAGGACTGTCCTCTGTTTCTAAATTCAGTCCATTGTTCAGAGCTGTTCTTGCTTGGGGATGAAAAATGGTTCCACAGTGGATAGAGCTGACTCTTCCATGGTAGATGTCTGGGAAGTACTTTCAGAGTATTTGCTTTTCTCGCTTCCCTCCTACCCCTTTCCCTAACCTTACACTAGCAGAAGCTTCAAGAAGTTATAGCAATGCCTCTCTGTATTCACCAGCTTAAACTCATCTACAATGCTGCTGGTAGATGACAAATAATTAATTTTTTTTTACCTAAGGAACTTAAAAAAATTAAACTATCTCACACTTTATGTGAAGGAAAAACAGATGCTACTACAGAAATGTTCTTGTATCATATCATCACATAATCGTTGCTCTGATCTTCAGTGTCACTAGGGTAAGATTTGCCATTTCCCTTGCAACTTCATTTTTATCATGAATTGTTATGAAGCTTTCAGAAACAGTGTAAGAGTATTTGTGATCCATATGGGCTTACATGAAAGATAAGTGACTTGCAGCAGACAGTTGTCAATTTTGGTAACCATTTCAGTGAACTCTCTGGAACCTCTGGAGTGTTACAGCTCTAAAAGCTTGGAGTGTAAACCAAATTACTGTTTTACTGAAACTGAAAACTGCCAGCACATTTCTTATTATTTCAGCAGGAACTGGTGTGGTTTTTTAATTTTTTGTTTAACTTTAAAGTGGAGTGGTGGTCTTTAAAAATTGATCTTTCCCATATAAGCCCTGCAGATAAAGAGGGAGAAGATAGCCTAATCAAAAACAAACATAGCAATTGTGCTCTGCTGCCACAGTCTCTAGTCTTTATCTCTATGCTTGAATTACTGCTTGAGGCCTTTATAAAGGGAAATTGATATGCTTTTTGTCTGCTTGCAATATGTTGTGCAGAGTTTCATGTCAGGATTTGGGAATCTAGTGTGCAGTGATGCTAAACTGCTTTATTACCAATGCACTTTAAATGAACCTGAATACCCTAGGGCTTTGGTATCTTAAAATAATTTAAATGTCTTAACAGCTTTCATGATACTGATTAAATTAATCAAAGTCATTCTGATGACAGAAAGTTCTTTATATTATTTTGGGATTTTTCAAAAATGTTTTAAAGAAACCACTGCACATAGAGAACTAATTCCTTAAGTTGTTTCAATTGTTCAGTAATCTGAAGTTAATAATTTCAGTGTTGCCTTGGTCTTGTATTTACATACCTTTTTTGACATACTGAAGTTTTGGGGGGTTTTTAAGTTTCTTTAGTGCTTAAGAGTGGTTTGCTGCTCTGCTTTGAAACTATGAGGATCACAGTGTCATTAAAAAAAAAAGGAAGTGGGGCATGAGAAGTCCTACCTTTAAAATGGGTGAGCTGACGTGTACTTGGTAAGGGATTTCTTCCATGCTCATACATCCTGTTCCAAATTTCTGTTTCAGTCTTAATGTTGCTGAAAAAATATTCATGATCCATAAAGGGAGAAAAAATATTTGGAGACATGTAATTTGAAAAAAGTACTTGATGTTTAATATCACTATACACCTATACACTGATTACTGTCTTCCTTTATTCTTTCTTCGCTTTTGTTGCTATTAATACTCCCTTAAGTGCTAGCAAAACAATCTGCATCAGTTCATTGGAAAAGAGTTTGGAAAGGTATTTTTGAAATTATTTACAGTTCAGTCTCTGTCTCTGTTGTTAAAAAACATTCAACTCCTAAAATATGTGAGGTGGGAGTAAGTAAAGCAAGAGACAAGACTCCTAGCTTGCAAATTTGCAGAATATTCTTATGCTGATGCATGTTGCTCACTCCAAATGTTAGAAAAGTGAATTTTACTTTGTGTGTTACTTTCTCTTTCCCTTTGCTGTTAAAAACACTATTATTGAGCCATAGAGTGTAAGCAGTATTAACGATGAAAACAAACAAACAAAAATTTATTTGTTTACATTAAACAGGATAGTTCAATTCCTGCAGGGCTGAATAGTAATAGAGGCAAATAGATAGGGGTTTTATCTCCGGGAATAGATCCCAAATAAATGAGTTTATTGGGCTTTACATGAGGGAATAATGTTATACAGGACATATGAGAAGAAATAAAATCTATATTGTTGCAATATATTGAATGAGACTTGCAAAACCTTAAGGAGGATTACAGTTACTGAGAACCTACTACCCTGAATTGGCTGAAATAAATTACAAAACTCTTTATATATGAATATGAGAAAAACTGAGAATGATGTACTGGGTCTTTCCAGTGGGAAACCAACACAAGGGAGAAGAAGGCTGGAAACCTGCAGACATGGGATAGAAACTGAAATTATTTTTGACACAGCTTCAGGGAAACTGGAGCAAAATATTTTCCCCTGAGTTGCACAGTTTTAAGCAATCCAGCAACCACGTGTTTTCAGTGACAAGCAAAGAATGCTTTTCAAAGTAGAAGAAAATTAAATCAATGTTTTTGAGAATAAATCTCCTGTTGCTTCCTGTTGAAAATTGCTATGGAGCCACTGATTAAAGTTTGGCCAATAAAATAAATGAATACTGCTTCCTGGGGACACCATGCAAAAATCTCTTCAATGTAATTGTTATGACGGTATTGCTTTCCTTAATCTTCATCGCTCAGGAGGAAGACTTCTGGAAAAATGAGATTGAGTTTGGAATGAAAAGAGTATATTGCATGTGGCCTGCTATTAGTCTAGCAAATCTGCCTTAATATTTCTTGTTGTGAAGTGCTAGCAGTACTGTTTAACAGAAAGACGGGATGAAGAAAAATACTTCATACCTGTGGTTGCTAAACATAAGCATTCATGATATAAAACAACTTCAGAGTAAAAGGATTTGAAAGCAATTTATGACTAATTCATCTTTTCATTTAAAAGGTCATGTTTGCAATAGGTTATGAAGTTTTGGGTAGCATAACCACTTGTACTATAATCAGTGTTTGCCTTTTTCTCTTCTGCTGCTTCTAACTCCTCCTAACTCCTCTCCTGCTCCAGATTCCCCATTCCCTGCATGCACACATGTCCATAACAGTGCTTGCCACACCCTTTACCTTGGAGGCAGACTGGGATTTTAAAAGTTCTGGTTGTGCCACAGACAGTGTAAAACGCAATCTTTGCACAGCTTGTTCAAGTGCAGAACTGTTGCAAAGCTGAGCTGTAGCTGCTTGTTTTGTAGCCCTAGGTCAGATACGGAGGGAAAAGAGGATTGCCTCAGAAGGATGCTGATGCCCTCTGGGTGCAGGGGTGTTGGAAGCGTGCTATACAGAATTGAGAGGAAAGTATGGCTAGGTGAGGTCAGCTCTGTTATTCCTGGGACAATAGACATCTGTGTATACACATGTATTTAAATGCCTCTTGCTGTAGCCTTAGATTGCCTTCTTAAGGATTCCTAATGGTGCACAGACTGGGACTCAAAAACTTGTTTTGAATCAGGAGAAAAGATGTTTAATTAAAAAGCTGCTTTTCTGTGGTGGCTGGTTTTCTTGATCTCCACAAACTTCAAAGGGCTGTCTGTAGTCTGAGGGTTTTTGGCTTAAATTGTCTACAGATTTTAGTTTGCTGTGTTCAGAGATGCTTAAATAGAATCCATGGCAGAAAGTAATGTGAAAGGATGAGAAATTAAATGAGCTTTTACCGTGGAGAGGGTTAACCTGGTAAATCACAAGCAAAACAAATTGCCTCTACTTTCATGTCCCATCGCTGCTCCTCACTTTGCCCCGTGGTGGGCGGTGCAGCTGTGTTCTGTCTCCTCAGCTGCTCTGGTGCAGCAGTTGGAGATCGCTATCTGCCTTTCTACTTCTGAAAGATATGAGAACATGTTTCTGGGAGGAGTTCGTATTTTGGAGAGTGCTACAGCTAACTCAGTTGTCTCTATACTGTACTGGTAAATTCTGTTATGTATAAAGAAAAAAAAAATACCCTTTGTTACCTATAGTTTGAACTTCCTATTTTGCCTACTGTTATCTTGTCAATAACTACTTGGAAAAGACTTCCTGCTGGTCTAATTGTGGTAGGGCTGTTATCTGCTAGCCTTAAATTGTTCTTACACAAGTACAGGTAACATAATACATACAAATTTAATTTAAAAAAATCTTTAATCCAAGGATCCTAAAGCACTTTACATTAGTAATGTAACTTCAAGTTCTAGTGATCACATATTGTCTATAGATCACGAAGAGCTAAAAACTAAAGGATCTTGTGATTTATGTATTTTTGTCTTTAATATTCTTGCTTTGATCAGCTTTCCACCTCTGAGTCATCAGTCATCCAAATATGCTCAGCAATTGTTGTTATTCCCATATAATTAATCTGTGGTTGATTTGAAAGGAATTTGGGGATTCTCAGTCTGTTTTTTGCTTTGGAGATTCATCACTCGGCTAACACTAATTAGCAGAAAGATCAACAGCTTTATGGACCATGAAAAACAAGCTGTTCTCTTATCCATGGGTTGGCATGTGCTGGCAGGACTTGGAAGAGGAGGTTTACCCCGTTCAGACAGGGGAGCAATTGGCAGTAGCAGAGTTTTCACAAACATTGGGCTGTATAAATTATCATTAATATTGTTGAAAATGGAGATTAGCTCGTTAAGCCTTACAATGTCAAATATTTGATTCAACTTGGGGAATGGGGAAAGTCAAACATAAAATCATGTGACTCGTACCTTGAAACCTCTTTGGGAATGAAACCTTCCCATTATATACAACTGCTTATCATAACTATGATGTAATTAGTTTAATGGCAACATTTAAAACAAGATTATTTCTATTAATGATGGCTGCTTGCTGTAGATAAGAGGAAGTGTTCCATATTTCCTGTGTACATGATCAAATTTTCTTCTGTTATGGGACTAGTTGATTATACGTGTGTACACCTGGAATATATTAATACAATACATGATTACACCACCCCATGAAAAGCCCTGTGATTTCCCAGCTGTCTCTGGGGATACAGCTTGGTGGACTCTGTAGCCTGTCCCCAGCCCCAGAAGCTGGGGTGCTGTAGCATGTGGGCTAAGGATGACTGCCAATGCCAAAGCTCTATCAGATGTGCCTTTTCATAAGAAATTTTACTTCCTGCATTTTCTTCCCCTCATGTCAGAGCAGAAGTATGTTTCAAACTGGCTTTCATTGTGATGCATGTCAGGACTGGATGTACCCAGTTTAGAAAGCCTTTTCAGCCGCAGCTGCCTAAGGGCTCTCCCCAGCAGCAGTGGAAGGAGAGTAACAGCCCAGCATGGGTGCTAGCACCACTCGATTCCTGGATGCAAAGGTGGGAAGGCTCAGCAGCCACATGTGCATGATCACAAGGACAACGTGCTTCACTCAGTAGCCCTGCCTACCCAGAGCTTATCTGGGAGTCTTTTCAACTGCCTTCCTCAAAGGTTTCCTTGAAGCACCATGCCATGTGCTAAACTTATTCCAGAGTTAGTAGAAAGAGATAGGAGCAATCTATTCTATAATTACATGTCTGAGGAAACGTGGTGTGGAGGGTTTTTTTGTTTGGTTTTTTTAATGCATTGAGTACACAGCTATCTTCTACAGATGAAGTAAATATATTATGCTATGAAATATGCATTTTTAGATGGTTCTTGGTGCCCTGTTGGTTGAGATGACGTTAAGTTATATTTGTCATTGTCAGTTACCTTCATCATTTAAGGCTTCAATCAGCCTGCATAGTGGAGTTGATTTTTACTTCCCTGTGCGCCTAGCAAGATAATTTCCATATTCTTTTGACATGTCTGGAGTCTGCACCATGTAATAGTCTGAGATGAGAACAGAAGATATTGTATTCCTGTCTCATTATTTTGCCTTTAACTCCTCGATTGCTGCTTAATCGTGCTTGTATCATCAGAACATGAGGAGCTGATTGTTGTAGAGATCAAAGCAAACTGTGGCAGTAGAGTGCCTAATTAGCAGACATGTTTGCAAGCTGCCAGTTTCGAAGGAGGGAGAAATAGAGTTTAACCCTCTTTGGGACACTTAAAAAAGCAGCTTGAAAGTTGTTAAGAGTCATTTGTCATAGTGGAAAAATAAAAAGTGGAGAAAATTAATATGCATGTTAAATTTGTGAAGTTTGAGTTGTAGCTCCTTAAGAAATACCCTAAGAGCTGTTGAATTAGCTGGCGCAAGTATGCTTAGCAGTGTAACTGTAGAAGAACAGATGAAAGAACGTGCCTGGACTTAGTTAAATATTTGGAGTTAATCGGCTGATTAACTAAATCTGAGGTCTGTGAGACTGCAGTCCTGTTGTTGCTAGTACCTGAGCTTGTTAGTGCAAAACTGACTGGAGCATATTTATAAACAAATTATAATTGCACATCAAGAACACATGATCTGTACTCCTAGAGGATTAAGTCTTCCTGGTTTTTGCTATGGTCTTTCTCTAGTGGATGTTTTAAAGCAAATGATCTGACCACATACTTGCTTTCTCCAAGTTGGTTGTTTTAACACAAATAGAATGTACAGATGGAGAATATTTGAGAAGAGGGGAAAAACCCTTCCTGTGCTTAATCCTTAGAAAGAAAGTTGAAGACTTCAGTGGAAAAGTTTATAGATGTTTTGTAGTGAAAACAGGAACAGGATTTTTCTATTGTGAAACTTCACCTCTTGAAAAATTACTATAAGCATATAGTGACTATTTCTTTAATTATGTGACATAACAACACGTACATGAGACAAAAGAAGGGGTCGTAGTGGAGACTGTAGAGAAGATAGTATGCTGACACATCATTTTATGCCTGTTCTTCTTAATGTCAATTATGAGTTGCCAGGCATTTTCTTCATAGTGCAGTGGGATGTGTTTGTTTCTTACCATAAATTCTATTGAGCAGATAGCAAAAAACCAAGTGTTGAGATGGTGAAGTGGTGTGAGCCAGGAGCGTCAGCCACTGAGAGAAGTAGTTGTTCACATGATGTTTGAACTGAGCAATGGTGAATTTTTGAGGTCCTTGAAGGTCCTCTGGGCACAGCTTTGTTTTAGGTCTGCCAGTATCGGCTGTCTCTGAGCTCTCAGTGTACAGGATTCTTGGTTTTGCAGAATTGACTATATAGCAAAAGGAACTCTGTCTCATCATCACTTAGCTGTAGTTTAGTGTGCTTTTGGTACCATCGTGTGTCCAGTGTGAAACTTAAATATCTGTTTTTTCTACTGTTATTAGAGTTTTGGAACCAGACCTTGAAATTTTTCTTGAGCAGGTGTAAATTGGAAAAAAGGGTGAAAGGGAAGCAGTAATATCTGAATATTAGGTTTGCATTATAGAATGGACGGGCAGTTTATAAATTTTGGAGCTACATGTTATAATTATGGGAAAAAGACCTATTTGTTGTTAAGATAAAGAAAGGGAAGCAGCAGAATATTTTATCTCTGAGCTCACTGATAAATATCATCAACTAGTTATTTTGCTGAGTTGTATTTCAGTAAATTTGAGACGTAGGGAAGTACTATCATGAATGACAACTTCAGTCTATAGGATGTTTTTATCATGTAGTTGTGGTATCACTTATTGGCTAATACAGCTCTTGAGTTAGATATTTTTGGTTTGGAAAACGTAAAAAAAAAAACCAAACCCAAGCAAACAAACTAAACTGGAAACCCCAAACCCATCCTTAGCTTCCAAATCTAATTAAAGGCTGGAGAGATTTGCTGGTGATCCCAAATGCCTTTCAAATATTTTATTGCTGTCACAGTGCTTCAATAATAGATTGCAAATAGTCAATATAGAAATGTAACTTCAGCAAATATCTGTTAGCAGAGGAACTCTGAGTAATTTCCATATCAGCAAAATTCTATATTGTCTTTTAAGTGACTTTCAGTGAGAAAATTTTGTTCCAAGCATGAAAAATTGTTTCTGGGATGTGATGACTTATTCTTGGTAATTGATTTATAAGCAGTCTTGAATCCGCATCCCTTTGTAGTTAATGGAGACTTGATTTTCTTTTTATATATATGTATTTTTGGATACAGATCTAAGCCTTTATCCTAACAGTTTGTGCTTTGTGGTCCAGAACTGGATGTGTCCTTTCCCAATTCTGCCCATATTGGTGAAATTTTAGGATAGACCTACTGCTTTTTTTTTTTTTTTTGAAGTTCATCGTCTCACCCCACATTTTTGCCTTTACACGTTTATTTTGCCTGGCCACATTCTTTCATGCATGGCCAGGCAGGCAGAATCATAGAATATCCTGAGTTGGAAGGGACACACAAGGATCAATGAGTCCAATTCCTGGCCCTGCACAGGACAACCCAAAGAATCACACCATGTGGCTGACAGTACCCCTTCTTCACCTAATTTTAGGAAGTGAAACCAAGATAGAGCATTTTAGGAGATTTTATAGTACATCAAAAAGTGAAAAAACTATAGGGAGTGTAATAGGATTTTTTACAACAACTTCTTGTACAGTAACAAAAGAAATTGTAATTGAGTGAGTTGTAATTATAGGCTTACAAGGGGCAGATTGGCTGAAAGGAAAATTTCACCTCCTGCATCCGACTGGGAGAGTGGCATTGTTCATTAACTTCAACCACGTGTAGCTGGATAATATTCAAAACGTGCTCCTTTATGTTCTCTCTAATAAGTAAGGCACTAATAAAATGGTAGCCTCTTTTTTTTTTCCCCCCATGCTTGTAGTAATTTGAAATTTAAGTAAAATTAGTTGATGTAGCCACAGTAGAATAAGACAAAATATTAAAAAGTTTAGGGGTTTTTTTTAAAGTTTTTTAGTTTTTTAAAGTGATGGCTTTAAATCCATCTGCTCTTCTTTTACTTTCCAGTTAACAGCTAATGGGAATGATGGACTTTAATTCCACCCCTCCTCGCCACCCCCAGCTGTGAGAATAGACCCTAAAATTTGCAGTGTCCCCATAATTTCCTACAGCTGGGCTGTCTGCAATTTGAAGCAATAAAGCAAAATGCCCTAACCTGAACCTAGTAAATACTAAGGTGGGAGGCTCTCCCTTTCACCTGGCAGGTTTCTGAACCTGGAGTGGGGCTTCACTTATCTGTTGGAGTAAAAGTGGTGGTATGTTACTTCGAGATTTGGTCTTCCCTTCCTGCTGTTCCTGGTGCTCAGGCAGTTTGTGAGTGGCAGTGGCTGCTTTCTGTGCGCTGGGACTGCCATTGCTGCTGTGGTGATGTGGTGGCAGGCGGTGGCTTCAGTCTTTCTTCTGCTCTGAGCAAGACTTGTCAATGAACTGCTTTTCTGGTTTTTTGTGTGTTTGGGAATAAGCAGGAGTAGGAAAAGGGAGCGGTACCCACCTATGCTTCTTTTCAGTACATTTCTATGACCCAAAGCAATCTGCAGTGGAGACCAGTTTTGTCTTCCCCTGTGGCTTGTTGCTGTTGGTCTGAGGTAGCTCATGCTCATCAGGCTCCCCAAAAAGAGGTGTGGAGTGAGCAACCCACTTGAAACTGTGCTTGGCAAGTCTGACTTGTCCAGAGAGTCAGTTTGTCAGATAAGATCAGTTATATTTTTACATAAGTAAACTAATGAGGGAAAAGCGCCTAGCTTTTTGTATTTTTTTAAAATACTCTGCATAAACATCATAAATATGTATAGCTATTTTAACAAAATAATTAATTGAGATAAGTATTTCTTGGCCCGTGCCTTAAAGATGTCCAGGTGATAGCAAGAGGCTATTTTGAAGGTTGCTATTTCACAGCAGCTAACACAAACACATTGATGCTAGCTTCAGGTAAGTCTGTGGTACACTGTAGTCATATGCACAGCTTCACCTTGGACTAATTGTGTCTATAGTTTCTGTCAGCCCAAATTAAGATTCTTCCATTTTAGTGAAGTACATGCCTGGCTTCCATTTGCGGTAGTGTAATAGAGAACTGCTTCTAATATTTCAACAAAAAAATACTTCAATCAAAAACTTTCAAGACACTTCCTCTGTATTTTTTTTTGCATTTTGACTGGTTACAAATCAGACTTTCCAGTAGTGCAGTCTACACTGTCCTAAGTACTTTTGTAAAGGTGAAAACTTACTTGAATCCCAAAGGATTTTCTTAATCATATGCAATTGTTTAATTATCAGAGACAAAGTTATTTCTAAATTATAACTGAAAATGGAAGATTTATAGGTATTAGATTTAAGCTCATTTAGTGATTCTGAGCCAGCTTACTGGAATATGTATTTGAGGGGGACAGAGGAAGGAGAGTAATACTTCAGCTGTAGGAAGGTTTTTTTTCTATTTAGAATAAAGCAAAGTCTGCCTTTTGTGACTGATCTTTGGGGAAGTGTATGTGGGTTTTAGTCTCTTTTGTCCTTACACGGTAAGTCATAAAACAAATATGCTGAATGTAGTAGAAGCAAGAATTAACAAAGATTCTGTTTGGACCCTTGACAAATATCCATTACAAACAAAGCTAGACATATGAGAGGCATGTTCAAGGGGAGGATGACACTGAACTCCAGTGATGTATTACCTCTGTCCACCAACGATAACGTAATACTATTAAATAATGCTAAATTATTAGCATTATGTAATCAACTTAAATCACCATTTTGATAGATGTGCTGGACTAACAAGGATTGCATTCAGATACGGAGAGAGATGCCAGTGGTTACAGTGTTGTGACTTTAGGGTGTCTTGGTAGTTTCAGGCACAGGAAGGGAAGTAAAGATACCATTAAAGCTCCTGCAGAGGAAATCAATGACCATTTTGTAATTGAAGAGGACAAAAGGAGGGGACCTCTATCAGTGGATGACTCAACATCAGTGGTGATGAAAGTAATATGAAAATTGCTACCGCTGTGTCAGTTGTCGCCAGTGGACGCTGGCGGTGTTACATGCTTTATATGGGCCAGAATACCAAATTAAGGTGGAAGGGTTGAGGTGGAGTTGAAGCCTTCCTCTCAGTCCCTCGAGAATTGGTTCACTCAAAAACCAAAGTAGGTGCTTGGAGCATTAAACTTGACGGCAGACATGAATGCAGTGTAAAAATCAATAATGCATTTCAGCTCAAGTTTTATGGATGATACTGGCATTTAAATCACTTAACAAGAAGGGAAAGTGTGAATATGTGTAAATTCAAGGGTTATTAAAGAAAACATAAAAGTGGCAAAATGCATTCAATTATGAATGAAACTGTAGCAGGAAGAGTGTAGGAGTATTATAATGTGAAGAACAAGGAGTGGGTGGTTTGAGGGGGATTATTCTTTTTTTTTTTTCCCCTCTCTTATTAAAGGAGGAATTGGGGAGGAGTTGCTGACTAACTCACTGTCGGCAGAGACTGTTTTATTGTGTGGTGGCTTAATGCAGTAGTGGCACGCAAATTCCCTAAGGAAAGCAAAGTGAATTTTGGAAAAAGGGAAAAGGTTTTTTTCCTGTAGGTGATGTTGATGTTGCAGTTGCTTTTGAAAATGAAAAAGCATTTTAATTGCCTTCCTGTAAAGCATGTCCAGCTTTACTTTTTTTCAGAAACACAGTATTAAAAGTACTGTTGTCATTTTCCAGATATTTTGTTGCACTTGACTGTTCTCCTGGTCATATCTCTCTGCGTAAAAGTGTTATTCCCAGATAAGAGGTTTATCTGTTACCATCTTTTTGTCTAAGGCGTAGCTATTTTTGCTTCTATAGAAAGCATATATATTATGTGCCATTTCTTTGTCTAAAAGCCTGAGTACTATGAAAAGAAGAACTGGAGTTCTTCTAGACGGTCTGCTTGCCTTAATTTCAGTATTTTGTGAAAACAGTGGTAACTTCAAGGGTCCTCTTTGGGGTAAGGATGGGAGGAAGGAGTGATCATTCCAGCATCACACATGCTTATGATTTTATTGGCAATTTTGATGGTGTTTACTGCCTAATTTAGCTTTTCAACAGACAACCCCCTCCTGCCCATTTTAAATATTTCCAGATGTTAATCGTGCAGGAAAAATAATATTAAGTGAATTTTTACAGTGCAGATACTGACCATGACGCTGAGTAAATCCACTCTGCTTTCTTGTCAGTCAGGCAAAATACCACAGTTGAAGGAAGGGCTTAGTACAAGATTTTGTTGTTGTGAATGGTAGGATTGCATCTCTGCTAGCCTCTGTATCAAGGTATCTTAGACTTTCTTTCAGATGTTTGGGCAAAATAAAAACTGAGTAAAATACAGATTACTGTAAAGGGCAAATAGTAGAGGTTAGACGGTTAGAGATGCCACGCACAGGGTAAGGTACAGACAATATGCGCTTTCCATGTTTTGGATCTGGTGTACATTTAAAACAAAAAGTAAGTGCAAGCATTAATAATGGCACTTATTTCTTGTCTATCTTTCAAGACTAACTTGTCTTGTTATTGAAACTTTTTTGGCTTGGTATCCAAACTTAAGCAAAACAACATTAATTTGTGGACAAAATGCAAACGATTGCCTTCCTGTTTTTTTCTTAGATAGCTCAGTGGGATTCATCTGAAATGAAAATTAGTGCAGTCTGGGAAGGGCCTAGTGTCTGATAAAAGATTTTGAGACTGGTTTTAATCCCCTGTGTCCTGGTTGTGGCCAGGACAGAGTTAACTGTTTTTTTACGGGACCGGGCGCGGTGGTGCGTGCTGTAGTCTGGGCTGTAGCCCTGGCTGCCGGGGAGGCTGAGCCTGCTGGATCGCTTGAGCCGGGGAGTTCTGGGCTGCCGTGCGCTGTGCTGAGTGGGCATGGCCAAGACCCAGATGTTGTTCAATACTATCTTGTCATTGCTGGGAGGTGGGGGAAAGGGACTCTTCCTCTTGCTGCCGAGAAGAAAGGGGATCCTTTCTGGTTGTGGAGAAAGCGCGGTGGGTGGAAGGTCTGTCTGCGTTGTTTTTTGTTGCCCTGTGCTTGCTGAGCATTTTTGCGGGTAAATAACCCTCTCTTTTTATGTGCTTGTATTTAGTACTGTTGCTGTTCATTTTCTTATCTCATTGCTGTTTCCAGTAAATGTGGTTATCTCAATCCGTGATCTCTGCCATTTGTATGTCCCACGAGAGTGGGAGGGAAGCAACTTGTGGTTTTCTTTTTAGTGGGAGTACTAAATTGGGGAATACCATTACTAAACCACAACACCCTCTGAGAAAGTGCATTTGTTAACCAAAGAGTGATGATGTTCCCCAGTTTTAGAACAAACTTAATTAAAACAAACTTTTTTCTTCCTTGAATTCTCTGTTATTCTAAACATTGGGGGGAAGACTCTTATTGGTTTTCAAATACTGATTCCTATGATGATAAAATGCCCTAATAATAGGCTGCAGTGATGAAGTTGAAAATTATTTAACATAATTTTCCTGATGGCTTCTAGAGTGGATTAATACAGAGTTTCTAAAAGGGTTTTGTGTATTTTATATCTACTTGACAAAATAGGTATTGCTGAAGCATTTTGCTGATTGGAGCTGTCTGGATGTTGCTGGAATTCTGGAAGTCTTCTTGCAGTTTTGTTACAGTGTTTGAAATCTGCATTCTAGCCTGGTAGATTTTTGTAATCAAGGAACCCAGCACTAGAAAATGTCTGGTTTCACTCTTCTCTGAGGAGTTCATCTTACCAGTGACTCTGAGGAGTGGGGTCAAAAAGCAAGTAAAGAAAATGCATAGACCTCTTTCGATGTAGAAAACATTAAAGAAGTAAAACATACCTATTTAAATGGATGGTTTGTATAACAGTGTTTTGCACTCACTTTTGAATTCTCTTTTTCCTGGCCAGATGAGAAGCAATTAACCTTTTGAGTTAATAGATCTAAAGCTCTCTTGGACGGTGTATGTCACTGGTATATTTCAGGATCAATGGAATATTAAAAATGTGTATATTGGAATCAATGCCTTAAGCTTTTTATGGCACCCTTTTAGTTGAGAATGATGGGAGCCTATGCAAAAAGGGAACCAGAATTTGATAGAAACAGGCAGAGAGAGCAGATGGGAAATTAATTCAGGTTTTCCAGTTCTGGGAAATGTTACCCTAGATAATTGGGCAAGAAACCAGAGCTTTGTTGTACATTTTCCTTCTAGTCTCTGGCAGGCTGTTAGCAAATTGGGTGAAAAAATGTTTATGAGTTCTGCTTTACCAGTGTAACAAAGTACAATAGCATGTTTGGAAGACTAATTGGAAAGTGTTAAAGACTGTCCTGTGCTGCTGCTTGGGGACTTCTAGCTTCCAAGACACTTCCCAGAGACCTCAGCAACTCTCTGTGGATCTACTGTTAAAATAAGGTTATGAAGCTGAGACTTTTGATTTCCTGGCAAACCTGTGCCAGTTTACCAGGGTACCTGTGTCAGTGGACATGCACATACCCACTCCATAGCTGTCTTAAGATCACAAGATTAGTGACATGGGGTTTAGTGATTTCAGGAAGCAAATGTTTAGGCCATGTAGTTTGGAGATGTTTCTCATTTGATCTGTTCAGTCAAAATCTTCCATTGTGTTTTTGAACTTAGACTCAATTAAAAAGTCTTTTGAATTGTTGCTTTGCATCAGCTTGTTGGTCTTCCAAGAGAAATCAGTTGCTTTAGTAATGTGATTGTCTCACTTTTGCATTCTTTTCAGAGATAAGTAAGAACTTAAGGTGGACATATTTCCAAGACCATTATATAATATATAGCCTGTTGTCCTGTTTCTTGACAGTAATTTGAAAGTAAGCAGAAATGAACAGTATCCATACATGCTTGTCATCTTTGTATAATTCCCTGATTATTCTCCTTGCTGCTGGTTTGTAGCTCAGGGATTTCATGAACTGGAGATGTGGTCTGCCTAGGTAGTACCAGTGGAGAGACAATCCAGGCTGAGTGGAAGTGCTCTGGTGGGGGGTGTGATGCTCTGTGACCCTGGGCCCACGGTTTCCTGCCCACAGAGAAGTGGCACTGCTGAGTGGAGAGCACAGGCAGTCACCAGAGGGTGTATGCATTCCTGAGAGCCCTATGTGAGCGCTCCTCACATACGAGGAGTGAGGAGTGGCTGACCTGCATCTTGGTGATCTCCCCTTACTTGGGACACTGGATAAAGGTACTTGGGAACTGAGTGGATACCTATTAGGTAGATTATAAGGAATTTTGGAAGAGAAGCAGAACAGTTCTCATGTGCAGAGTGGTCTAATTGTCCACATAGTAAGTGTCTTGTTCCAATAAATGTTAGACTCAGAACCTTATTCCTTCAAGGGGTAGATAGAAGAATATTTTTAATGATTTTTTTAGTTCTTATTTTTGACTAGCTTACAGAGTTTAGGTTGGTTTTGGTTCAGAACTACCATTCTGGATGTTTGGATCTGTTGTTKCTTTAATTGTTTTTCTAGGTAGGGAAAAGCTACAGTTGTGAGAACAGTGAAAAAATTAATTTGCTTGTGGGAAGTGTATCTTGTGGAAGGATGATGTGAAGGACTAGCAAGTGAATAGTAGGAATTCTGAGGGAATCAGCTCTGGTCAGCTATAATGGAAGATGTTTTAGAATGGCAAGAGTGTTACAGTAAACTGTCCATTGCATTGCCTCATCTGCAACATCTCATATTGTAACTCACTCCTTCTTACCTTGACAGGCAAATATTTGCTTCCCAGTGCAACTGGACAGCAGCTGTGGCAACCTATGGAAACTACAAATCTTGTTCGCATGCGCTACCAAACACT
Source organism: Amblyornis subalaris (assembly GCA_018881555.1). Classification (NCBI taxonomy): domain Eukaryota; kingdom Metazoa; phylum Chordata; class Aves; order Passeriformes; family Ptilonorhynchidae; genus Amblyornis; species Amblyornis subalaris. Next base: position 1,711,190 of record JACAXG010000110.1, read on the forward strand.
TGGACAGTCAGCACCTTCACTTACTGCTAGCTTGGTGAGTAATTTTTTTCAATGCTAGAAATGTTCCAAAAAAATTGTATTGGTGGGAGGATGGGGATCAAACCAGTCTATTTCCAGACCAATTTGTCCTCCTTAGGCTGCGTTTTTAAAGTACCTAATGCATGCCTGCACACAACATTACTTAATATGTTGAGTGCAGCTGAATAACATTTATGGTAGCAGTAACTCTGAATTGGGTTGCTGGATTTTGCATAAAGCCTGAGCTGAATGTTGCATTAATATAGCTGTTCACATTGAAATGGTTTCTTTCCTTATAAAAAAGGCATGCTTTTTAGGACAGCAATAGAAGGCAGCTGTCCTTTCTCCTGAGCATTCTTTTCTATCAATGTCTGTTTCCACTTCCTTAAGTACTCTGTCCTCGTGAGGACATAGATGTGTGAAGCATGAGATTAATTAAGTCTTTTGGATAAAATGATAAGGGAAGAGAAAGGGGAGGAGATGCATACACTTGAACTTTCAGCTTTTTATTTTCAAGCATCCATTTTACTGCTTTGTGTTTATGTATGATATTAATATCTTAGTAAGTGTTGAAATGTAATGCAAGACCCTGTATACTAGCCTATACTTTTCTTTAAAGAGTTATGTTAATATATTTCTTGTATAAAAAAGGAAAAAAGTTATTAACGCTTTGCCTCCCACCTCTCCTGCCTTTTGGCTGGTCATTAAAACTTTGTTGATCCATATCTGCTTTCTAGGGGAAGCTTATTTTGTAGTTTGTTTTGGCTTATTTTAAACACAGTGTTTAGGTTGAAGGCAGCTATGGTCAGCCAATGCTGAACAGATATCACCATGATACTTTTTCATATCGTAGTGATAGGTAGATGGCTATTTTCTCCATGATTTGTCTGAAATAGTATTTCACTTCAAATGCAACAAATATTCACCTGTGAATCTAATCCTGGCTTCTGCTTAGTGTTGCTGCTGTTTGTGGCCCTTTGGGCGTGTCAACCTATGTATTTTGTTCATTGTGAATGAAGTATTAGTATTCTGTATAATTGAAATTAAAAAGAAAGTAGATGAATGGTTGGAAATCAATTCAAATTGCATTGAAACTGTGTTTTTTGTTCTTTTCTATATTTGGGAATAAAAAAAAGATTTCTTCCAAATTACCTAAAAAGTGCTCTGTTTCTATTTGATGCTCTATTTGCACAACCATTAGGTGGCATGCTGCTAGCAATATTGTACTTCTGTTTTGGTGTGATGCTTTAACTATAGGAAGAGGAAGATGCAGCGCTCTTTTGACAAAAAGTACTTTAAATGGTCATAAAACAACAGACTAATGAAAAATTCAGTGAGCCTTGCTTCCTTAAGGGCCTTTCACTCATCACCTATCTAGTTTTATGGCATATCTGTCTGCCACAGACTTCTTCTTCCTGTCTCTCCACATCTTTTATCTGTGCCTGACTGCAGTTTCTTTCATGCTGGTGCAAAAGCAGGCAAGAGCCGTCTAAGCAGATCTGAGCAGATTGTGCACAGGGTGGAGATGTACGTTCCTTAGAAGTATTTATTTCTTATCTGGTACTGCTGATCGGACTTGCCTCCTGAGGAGGTTGATGTTAGTGTCACATAGGCAGAGCTCCTCTCAAGCCTCCTTTGACAAATACTTTGCTGTCAGACTTCTGAAAGACTCTGGTCTTTGCTTGAAAGGGGCCATAAGTTAGGGGTCATTCCCCCTCCTTGCCCTTGCTTTTTTTTTTTTTTGTCTTGGTTTTGTGATTTGACAGAGTTGAATTCAGGAGGCCTGTTGTTAGATTCTACTAACGGGAGCTGTTAATCATATTTAGGAAAGAGTTTACCCTAATGTAGAAGACATTTGTATGAAGAACTTTCGTGTAGCTGTTCACAGTCTGAATTGAAATTACTTTAAATGTATTGTCTCACCCAACTGAAAAATGATTAGCTTGTTATTAATTCCTTAGGTAAGACTGATCTTTCTCGCTGGGGCTAATTCTCGGCTGATCTGAGTGAGCAGTGCTTATGTGCCATTATAGACAGGAATGACAAGCGAACAGGTCAAAGATACATGCTCATGTTTAATGCAGTTGCAAACAGGGTACAAAAGACATATTTTTCCTTTCTTCTGTAAATAATGTATAAAAAATTCACAAAATCCCGTAATGGTTCACAGGTGTAAAACCTTTCTGCGGGAAACGATAGATTTTTTTACAGAATATTGATTAAAAATGGGCTGCAGGTGTTGCTTTAAGTAGAGTTCAATGGCTATGTGTGATTCACTCCTGTAGTATAGGCAATTGGACTATAAATTAAAAATACGGTTGCCACATAGACCCGTAGAACTGGGTTAAAGATGTATAGGAGAAGGCTGATTTTGTCATGAATGGGCAGTGTATTGGATTTGATGTGGACCCTTAATTCACAGAATCACAGAATAATCTTGAGTTGGAAGGGACCCACAAGGATCATGAAGTCCAGCTCTTGGCTCTGCAGAGGACATCCCATAAATCAGACTGTGTGCCTGAGAGTGTTGTCCAAATGCTTCTTGAACTTTGTCAGGCTTGGTGCTGTGATCACTTCCCTGGGGAGCCTGTTCCAGTGCCCAGCCACGCTCTGGGAGAAGAATTTTTCCTGATACCCAGCCTAAACCTCCCCTGACACAACTTCAGGCCATTCCCTTGGGTCCTGTCACTAGTCACTGAAGAGAAGAGATCTGTGTCTGCCCCTCTACTTGCCCTTGTGAGGGAGTTGTAGACTGCAGTGAGGTCTCCCCACAGTTCAGAGGTAGCTAATTGATATAGTCTTGTTACTCTTGAGTTTCTGTCATGAGCCTTTTGAACCATCCATGACAGATTCTGTGGTGATGCCACAGTTGATGGGAGTCTGCAGAAAGTATTAATGTGGACTTAAAAGCATTAAGAAAATTATGCAGAATGTCTTCAACACTAACTAGAAGGGGAAAGCTGAGTTGAAGAGTGGTTCTGCTTTAGGATGTTTGTGGGTCATGTATGTCTGGTCAGTATCTTTCCACAGCCAGTGATATGTGCTCCAGGAAGGCAATTCAGTGTGTGTCTCAGTGCTGAGCTTTGCAGGAGCGTAGGGAAACTGTGGTAGAGCTACTTTATCTGACTCCTTGCACTGTAGGCTGACAGACATCTCACCTGACTTCAGGCATCTTTTCAGGGTAGGATAGATTGCGAGTTAACTTGGAGTTGCTGCCTCATTCAGTGTCCAAAGTTTAGGAGTCATTCTCTGGTTCTTTACCAGTCCCCTACCACTCCACAAGTATTTACAAATACTATTTGTAAACATACTGTTTTGGCTTGTCTGTTTATTAGTGTGAGCAGAATTTTGGGAAAAAACTTCACAATAAATTGAAACAAAGCCAATTTTGTTAATGTCTCATTCTAATAAGCTGATATGGTTAAAACTATGATAACAAGCCTGAAACTGAGCAATTACTTATTGTTTTATAGGCAGAAAAGTATTTTGTGTGACAGATTGAATGAAATTCTGGATTTTAACATCTTCTAGTTAGCTGCATATATAAAAGCAATGGAAATCTAAACATAAAATTTCTTTATGATACATGGTAATAAATGTGTAGATGAAAGGAAAATAATTTGCCCAAATTAATTGGGTAAAATTTCTTCAGATTTGCTTTGGCTTTGTCATGGTTTAGTGTCAAACTCCTGTTACAGGTTTTATTTATTTATTGCTTGTTTGGCTGTGTGGTGTTTTTTTCCTAATGAAAAAAAAAGTAATCTACTGTAAGAAGCATGAAGTCTTTCATTTGTTTATCTGCTTTATATAAATAAAAAGCCCCTTGTGCTACAAGAAAGATTTTTCACAGTCCAGAGATCTTTCTAAGACAGCATATTTCATGACTACTTTATGGTAGCTTGCTCTGTGAAATATTCACATAATAAAAATACACCATAAACAAGCTCCTCAAATGAAACATGTAGGTTGTAATACACTTGGCTTTTAAATTCAGGTAAGACTGAATGTGTGATTTCAACTTTATGGCAAGTATTGGACTTAGGTTGGCTATTCTTCTGTTGTGGAAGATGGGTATATAGCATGAAGTAAATCAGGCTCTGTAAGCCATGTTGTTTCTTCTTGGAAATGTGAAAGATGTCAGTGACATGACTAACTTTTTACTTAGTTTAATAATGGATATCTTTGTGTACTTGAAAATAGTTTCTAGTAATATCAAAACTAGAAAAGCAGTAAAACTAGCCTTTGTGAATGGCTTATGCCCTTTCCTACTAAGCAATGAAGGGATGTTTTGTCTAGGTATGAGTAGAAGCATTTGCTACTTTGTAGCATACTACTTACTTTATTTTTTACAGGATTTACCTCTTGATTTCCTCCCCCTCCAAACCAGTCATCCCCCTGCAAGCTGCTTTCCCTGGAACAACAGAAGACTGAATTTGCAAGCATCTCTACTCTGGTTGTTTTTTATTGCCATTTTATCAGGGTTAATTTGTAGGAATTCTCTTATGGAAAATGGAGGGGGTAATTATATAAAGTATTAGTTTATAAGTTGTATTGCTGAAAGGAAACAATGTTCAATGTCTATGAAAAGCAGTTCTAGTTTTTCAGAAAGAGCTTTGCCTTGTCCTTTCTTTTAAATAGTATAATACTGAAAATGAGTAAGTGTGTCTTTGTTAAATATGCCATTAACTTCAGCTAAATTGACATAATGTTGACAGTTATTATGAGAACTGTTTCAAAACTAATTATGCTAATTAGAACTTAACTACCAGTAATTGCATGTATTCAAACAGCACACCAACACCCTTTTGTGTGTTTTATTCCCCAGATGCAAGACAGCCATTTGTTGTCTGAGAAGCTGCAAAATTACAGCATAGATAATAAATGATTGTGAACAAATAAAATACATTCTTTAGAAGCACTAATTGGTTAGATAAGTGAATGACAGTATCAATTGTGCTTGGTCAAACCACATAATTTAAAAAAGGCCTTCATTTAAATGTTTTATTTTGGAATTGTAGGAAATTTTTCAGATCATTCATTATCTATGTTCGGTTTTATCTAATGAATATCAGTTATAGCTGAATTTATTTTTAAGTAAACTTCCTTGAAAGCAAGAGGAATATGCATCTCAAACTTGGGTTACTTTACGTTTTAGTTCTATCTGTCCAGGGATTCAGGTTTTCAATGCCTAAGTGTGAGCAGCTAATTAATACTCTGAAAGTTAATACAGAGCAAGTACACGGATGGCATTTGTGAGAAGCAAAAAAACCATATAATAGAAATTGCCAAAGTAGCTAATTTTGGATCTTCTCTCAAATCTCCCCAAAATAGTTAGCTAGAGTTCAGAAACACTGAATCTGAACTGAAGAAGTTACCTGAATGCTAAACCACTGTATAAAGCTGAAAACCATGTTCTTGTTTAATTTAAAACAAGCTAGACATCTAAGAGTAATTAGTGAAAATCTTTTTAAAATGGGAGATTTTTATTCCTATGAAATGCTAAAATCGTCAAGTAATAGTAGCAGCTTTTCTGTGCTTCAATTGCTTCTAGCTTTTAAGACTAGAGAGTTGTTCTCCCTTGTGTATTTTATTTCATTAATTCCTTATCCATGAATATGTATTTGCATTCATATTTCTTTGTCTGTATTTGCCTTTTAACAATACTTAATTGCAGTTCTAATCCAGTAGATAGATCTAATTTAGCTGTAGCAAGTGGGAAATGAACATCCATCTTCATAGACATGCTTGTATGCTCCATATTTGTACACGGCAAAAGGCTGGAATAGACCTGGTCCAGAGCTGTGAAACTGTAATACTTTGACAAGCTGATGCAAGAAGTGGGTGACTGGGTGCTCTCTTTCACAAATACAAATATATCGCTATTTGTCTCTATCATTGTTTTCAAGATAGTCATGGCATAATTGAGTTTAAAACAAAACTGTAGATTCAGTTGCTTGGCAGAGTTCTAGATGTTGACTTATTTCCCAAGTTGTCTGATTAAAATTAATGGCTTTATTAATTCTTATGCTTTTCTTTCTCATTCTTGGATGTGCATAAAATACAGATGGGGTGATTTCTCCTGGAGAGAGCTTTTGATTTCTCAGAATTGAGAACATAGCTTGTGCTGCAAACTACCATTATTTAAAGAATAATGGGAAATGTAGGTAGAAGAATCATCTCTCATAAAAGACTGACCTAGGTTAAAAAGTCTTGTGAGCATATCCAGTGTGTTTTTCAAACATATTCCCTCTGTGGTGAAGTAGGTCACTTCCCGTCAGCCTCGGTTAGAGTCCGGCTGTCAGGATGTACTTGAGCATAATCTAGAACTGAAAGGAGAAAGGAGATATTGCACTGTTTATTAGAGTTTATTGTAGGCATAACACTCGTCTGTATTCTGTTAATGGTACAAAATGAGTAGAGATCAAATGTGTGCAGGAGCTAGGCAGTACATTCCTGTTTTGCAGGAGTACCATGCTTATGTTTTCCAGGTGTCCCATGTAATAATCTTCCTCCATCATGAGAGACTTACCCTGAACAGTGAACAGGCTCACTAGGACCAGTTTCTACTTCTAGATAATGAAGAATCGAGGGCTGTTAAAATGGCTTCCTTTAGGCTGTTAAAATTTTTGTCAGCTGAGCATGCCTTGTTCTTCTAGATTTTTGTTTGGCCTGTAGGACCCACCCAGTTGAGATCAGTAAACTAGATTAAATGTAGTGCTTTGTGTCGATGGAGAGATACAGAGTTCCCAGGCAGGTGTGAAGGAGAGCGAGTTTTATGACAAAAAACAAGCCTTTTTAAGCAGTTAGCCCTTATCAGAATACATACTGTTGAAACACAACAAACAGTAATTCAACCAGTCACCATAAGCCACAAGGTGATCATGCGAAAGTTATGTAACTTGTTTTCTCTACTTCTAAGTTAGCTGAACTGGTTGCCAGAGGCCTTTTTACTTAGCCAAAGTAACAGAAGTGAACTATGATTTTACAAGGGTAACAAGGCCTTCATTTTGCAAGGTTTTACCTATCCGCAACATCGCTTCACCCTGAAACTGAAGCTTCTGACTGTATGTTGGTGGCTCTGAATAAGGGCTTATTCTTGTCTGCTGTGATATTTGAGTTGTCTGTGTGTGGTGTTAGTGATGGTTATCTTAAAATGTCATCTAGAATTGTGTTGCTAGTATCACTTAAAAAGTGGGAAAAGTGGAAAGTGTTAGAAAAGTAAGGCCATGAACTTCTCACGCTTGTAAAATTGGCCACATGAGAAACAAAGGAGTAGTGGTGTTTGGCAGTAAACTATATGACCAGAAGAAATCAATGTGTAATCATTTATAGTGTTTGAAGTTTAGATGCCTTTCTGGGAATAAAAACTCTCTCAGCTTGTTATTGGACTTTACTTAAAGGATAAATGCATAAAATTACAACCTGTGATTAACAAGGGCTAAGACTCAGGAATATAGTGATGGACATTTCTGGCATTAGATCAAAAGCTTCTGCAACTCCTTAAAATATTTATAGTTGTGGAAATGGAAGGGGGATGAAGAGGTTAGAAAGGACATGAAGAGCAGGAAGAAACTGAAAAAATGACTGACATTTGGAAGGATCTAGGAAAATTTAGCTATAATGCTGTCTCCCATTCGCCCTGGTCACAGAAAGCAGACTACTGTGAATTCATTGTCTGTCAGTTAACATGTTAATTGAAACACTGATTCATCTCTAGTTTTTAACATTTAATGAGAAAATAGTAAATAACAAGTTGCAAGGAGGTTCTCCTCTGCTTGAGGAGTGTGTGCTGATGTACAAATCTGATTTGAATGGTCTGATTTCCAGTCTAAGAAGTATGTAATGAAAGTTTAAACTAATTTCACTCACAGCTCTGGCTTTAAGATAAGCTGAGATAAAGTAGGCATGGGAATACCATTATGAGTGTAGGAAAACTATTGTCTATATTTCTGTCTGCATTCAGGATCTGAAGTGAGAGGTGATGTTAACCTCAAAGTGGGTGCTCCCTGTGTGGCCTAGGTGAGTAGTAGTAGGTTAGGGTGTTACTTGGTGTTCTTATGAGGCACTTAACAATTTCTTTGACTGTTCTTAGCACTTAGGAATTGGTACTTAGGATAGGTTGATTAACTTAAAAAAAATGCTGTAGAGGACAAGGTACTGCTCCACTGACCTAAATTTTAATAGTGACGCTCTATATTGTTAAGAAACTTAATTTTTAGCATTGTAGAAACTTTCTCCTAGTGCTGCTATCCCCATAGAAAACTTGATTGCTGCTGTGGCAGTTTCCGTTAACAGAAACGCAAATCCGAAATTCTTTGAACTTCCCAGTAAAGTGTGGCCTAAGATGATGGGATTGTTTGGAAGCTGATGAGGCATATTCCTTTCTGCTAATTTTTTTTTGTTGTGTGGCAGCATCCTTATGTGAAAGGATGATAAAACAGGGCACAATTCTAAATTGATGAAGTAACATTTTTGTTTTCTTTCCTATAAGTCAACATGTTCTTATGCTTTGGTACTTGCAAAGTGATGGTAATGTAGCAGAGGATGGAAGCAGACAGTGTGGAAAAAAAAGCTCTCATTTCTCAAGCTGAAGTACTCCCATGGTTCTGATGATAGCTGTAACTCTCAAAACAAAGAGACTCAAACTGGGTTGAATGACACTGCTGACTTATAGGCACTGGAGCAGGGAGGGGAGATGTCGTTTATCCAGATCTCTGATGGGAATGAACATTCCTCCGCTTTGATTTTTTTTTTTTAAAGCTCCACAAAGAAAAGGTATCTAGCAAGAATTTTTCTGAACATACAGCAGAGTGCTTTTGTGTTGGATGGTGCACTGCTACTTCTAATCTCTTACAGTTTTAGGTTTAAAAACAGATGCTGTTTTACTGACCTTAAACTTCAAGTGGGTTGACTGCCACAGTTGGCTTTGGCACATGCTGCTGAGTATTTGTACATCTGGTTTTTAGTCAGACTTTCTTGTACATTCATGTGAAATCAGATGTCTTATCATAAAATGCTTCTGTCCTGTGGAAGCAGGTGGGAATGTGGACTTCGGCATTTTTTACCATACCTTACCTGTTAGTATGCTTGCAGTCTCTCCCTTGTCCTGATAGACGGTGATTTAAATTGTTCCCACTTCACTGATGGGATGCAGTCATCATGTTTGTTTCCCTCTTCTGTACACTGCCACAGTGGACCAGTGATTTTTAGCATCAACTCTGTTGTCATATCAGTAAAGCTAGAAAGCACTGCTGTTTTTTTTTTCTTTTATCCCAATATGCCCTATTGTGGTGCCTATGTCTGTATCCAGTTCTATCAGATTTTTAATAAAGCAACAGTACAGTAGGATCATTGCATCCATTAAGGATTTTCTTTCATGGTGTTGTGGAGATTAAGAAACTAGGTAAGTGCTGAAGTTGACCTAATGTCACTTGAGTGAAAGATACAATAATCAGCAGGAGATTGGTTAACTGCTACTCTCTCATGAATACATTTAACCTCTTGATCATTGCTGAATATCTGCAATTACGTGGTGCAGTGGAAGATACTCAGTATTTGGTCTGTTGAATTCAGAAATGATGGTTGGGTTTGTAATGCATGGAATAATTTCATAGTAATAATATACACTTGGCTGATCACAGATCCCTTTTTCTATCTCTTAGGTTGTCTGTTGAGAGAGGATGAAGGTAGTAAGAAACAAAGCTGAATTACGAGATTGCCTGCTGTAAATAAGGGAGAAAAAAGAGTGAGCTCAAGTTAAGTAAGAGAACTAGCTGGATCTTAGTGTATTTCATTAATCTCATAAAAAATTTTCTTTCCAGTGAAAGCATATCCTGAACAAACTTTCCTAGCATGATGCTGCTTTTCCAGAGACCTGTAACTGTGAATAAATGTCCTCTCTCTATTAAATATGGGATTGCAACTAGTGATCATTAGGAGAACATTCCCGTTTATTCCAGACTTCCTTACTTTGTTGATTTGTAATGGAACCTCTGGCCATAGGGAATCATGACTTCAGCAAGGTAAACTGTCTTCTGAATGAATTTGAATGCTGAAAGGCTTATCTGTTGCTCTCCAATGAAGGAGGGTGTTTTTGTGAAGCAGAAGGACCATGTGTAGTGGCAAATATTGAATCTTATCGTGGAAGAAACAGCCAAAACACATTAAGAATTATGCATCCTTAATGGAAAGTACATTAATATGTTATCTCATTGAGAAAATACTGCATTATTGCAAGTGTTGAGATTAAATAGTTCTAAAAAGAGAGATGGGGCATCAAAACAAAGGAGACTAGATGCATCATTGTTCAGAGTGATCTCAAAATTAAACAAGAACTTAAACCTTGCCAAGGTTTAATAATTGTGGTTGGAATGCAGCTTGCCTATTACTGATGCCACTTGAGAATCAAACTTCTAAATATCTAACAGGGATTATTCAGAATGTAATTGGTATTGCTATTTTGCCATGGAGTTTTTTTTTTAAGAGTTTGTTTCCTTTACCATATACAAACTCTGTATTCCATTAAGAAATATTCCATTAAACTGGTTGTTAGAAAAAACCTCAACTCAGAGGGTTTTTTACTTTTTCTCTGAAAACATAGCTAGATGTGTGGCACTTTGAATTCTAAGATTTAAAATGGCATAGCTCCCCTATGTTTGATGTTAGGCTTTCTTTGGGGAGATACTGAGACAAATAGTTCAGCAGCTTTTGAAAAAGGAAGAACATTTTGGTATGTGTTTCTCAGTTCTTGTTGAAAGGAGATCCATGAGAGATACAGACTGTACTCATGATCTCCCTGTCTTTTCAGAAAGAATTTTCTGTTGTTCTATTGTGCAATTATGGAAAACTTAGAAAATTGGAGGGCTGACTGCCTTGTTTGAATTGATGATCCATCTATGCTTTTTAATGCAGTAAGAAACACAGTGTTTGATGGAAAAGGCAAAATGGATGAAGCTGGCATCTGTTGTAAACACTGTTCTCCTATATGTTCTGTCATTGAAAGAGAAGTTGATTACTTATTTAAAACTTATTTGAAAAATGGTTTTGCTTCTGCAGCAATTATTTTTCTTCTAAAATTTTCACGACTGATTTATTACCCGAGGTAATAAATTAGCCCTCTAAATGAGTGGTGAACCTAGAAACAAGTTGGTGCAAGTAGGACTTTGTCTGGCAGGTGCATGGAGACCCAGTGTGTACCTACACGCTCTGGAATGTGGTCACTCCTACCTACACATGGAATGTGGTCACTCCTACACGTGTAATTGTGACTGTTAAAAGTAGTTTATTCTCAAGAAGCTTAAAATATAATTAAAAGAATCAGTAATATTTTCTTGTATTAAGAAATAGCAGCAATCAACCCTACTTCCCCTAAGTGTAATAAATTGTTGCACCCATGTGCTGACCTGTGGCTTGCCACTTGTGTAGGTTTATCAGCTCCAAAGAAGAGAAAGAGGGTTTTGCTGGGAATCTTGAATTTTCCCTGCTTGTGATCTGTATTCTGACTAATATATGATGGGAATAATAAACTATCCCTTAATGCATTTCTGGATCTGGTAGTCGCAGTGCTCTCTTGCATACACAGCAAGCCAGCCTGGTTTATCTGAATGTGTGTTTGTGTAATGTGGTAAAGTGGAACGCAGATTCAATGGTGCTCTATCAATCCCTGCAGTGATTATTGCCCAAAAGTCTTTATTTCTGAAGTACAGAAGAGATGTAAAAGGAGCAATGCACTTTTCTCTGTGTGTGGGGGTAGGATTGTAATGCTGAAGGAGGATAGAGGAGGAAACTGGTAAGAGCTTACATTTTATTATCAGGCCAACAATGCCTTCTCTGTGCTGTAGCTGGGGACTCACAGGAAGCAGTGCCTTGGAGCATGTCTGTTTTCTTCTTCTGAGGTGTGGTGGTTATCATGTTGCACCCTGAAAGGTTTCATGTGGAGCATTTATTCCATACTTTTTCTAAGCCTTTAGAAGGGATATTAGGCAAATGTATACAGGAGCATAAATGGCCATATAGATGAAATACTGTAACATTTCCACTTTGAATAATAAAATATATATTGCTTATAGTGTCTTAAATTGTGTATGAATTACTATGCCTTGTTAGTAGTTAATGATGGTGTTGTGGATGTGTGTTACAGTCATTGGTTTCTCAGAATTTCAATGTATGTCAATAATTGTTAATAAATTGGCTTTGTCAATCTTGATTTTAGACAACACAACTTTAGGTCCTAACACTCTAAAGTGGGAGAATTGCTTTCCCTATTTCTTAAAATAATGTGCAAGTTCATATGATATCACTGCATAGCTTCTATGGGTAAATGAGATCTTGAAAAATAAATCATGAAAACTGAGTGGTGGATTTTCACTACCCTAGTCAAGTAGTTTGTGGTAAAGCTGGCCTATATTCATTCCCTTACTGACTGAATATCTTTAATATGCTTTCCTGTTAATATCCAAACAAACAAACCTTCCTTGTTGTATGAGGAAATTCTTACTGAATGTATTGCAGAGCTACAGTTCTGTCTGCTAGTCTTTATGTACGGACTGAAAAGGTATCTGCTGTTTCGGGTGGATTACAGCATCCCTTATGACGGTGACGGTGCTGAGTGTTGGTCTGTCAATTTTTGCTGCTAATTTTGAGGAAATGTCTCACTTCCAATGCTGTAGCCAATTTCAGTGACAGTTCACAGGTAACAGAGCTTTCAGAACTTGAAGGAACAAGAGGTGGATGGATAGTGGTGTTTCCATCACCTTTTTTTCCTCAGAAAACATTAAAAACATTGCATTAAAAAAAACCATGGGGTAGTGCAACAGTACATAGTGATACTATAAGTTTTTGACTTATGTAAGATGGCTAGATGTTGATCTGTATAAAATTCTTTAAAGATAATCTTCATTTTGATTCACTTCCAGAATGATTTTTCAAATTTGTAGAGGAAATATATGCACATCTTCCATCTCCTGGCATCATGCATGGCTTTTGCTTTCATGCTTCTGTTACGTTTCTTGATGATGATCTGGTATCCATTAAGAGTTCTAATGAAATCCGTTTTCCCCACAGTATTGTGGAGTGACAATATGGATGGTTTGGTGTGGATATATATATATATGGGACAGTTGCAAACTTTTGGGTGATATAGTTTTTTTAGAGATTTTTTTTTTGTGTGTGTGTTTAATAGAAAAAAATGTACTGTGTCTGCATAGGGTGTTCGAAATTCAATGTAAGATATTGGGGGCAAATTCCTTTAGGAACTGAAACTGTTTTCAGAATGCTACAGAACAGGAATGTTACCTTTGTTATAATTTCTTAGTCATATGAAGAGTATGATTATTTTGGTGTGGAACATAAAGGTGGCTCAATTTCTCTTATGACTGTTCAGAAAAACAACCTTGAGCTCCTTTGTGGAATTGTAATGTCATCTTCCCTTGACAGTTTATTCTCTAAACTATCACAGAAGCACAGGATATCCTGGTTGGGAAGGGACACACAAGGATTATTAAGTCCAACTCCTGGTCCTGCACAGGACACCCCAGGTGCCTGAGAGCAATGTCCAAACACTTCTTGAACTCTTTGAGGCTTGGTGCTGTGACCACTTCCCTGGGGAGCCTGTTCTGATGCCCAACCACCCTCTGGATGAAGAACCTTTTTCTAACATCCAACCTAAACCTCCCCTGACTCATCTTCATGCTTTTTCCTCAAGTCCTGTCACTGGTCATGAGACTGAAGAGATCAGTACTTGCCCCTCTGCTTCCTCTTGTGACGAAGTTGTAGACTCTCCCCTCAGTCTCCTCTTCTCCAGGCTGAACAGACCAAGTGACCTCGGCCAATCTGGCTCCCTCTCAAGGTCCTTCACCATCTTTGTTGCCCTCCTTTGGACTCTCTCTAATAATTCAATATCTTTCTTATATTGTATTGCTCAAAACTGCCCCCAGGACTGGAGTTGAGGCCACCTCAGTGGAGAGCAGAGCAGGACAATCCCCTCCCTTGCCCGGCTGGCGAGGCTGTGCCAGATGCTGCCCAGGACAGGGTTGGCCCTCCTGGCTGCCAGGGCACTGCTGACTCACGTTCAACTTGCCTTCGAGCAGGACCTCGATGACCTTTACTGGGGGAGTGCTCTCCATTCAAAACCACAAAAGCAGTGTTTGCAGGAGTTGTTTCAAAACCGTTATAACTACAACATTTAAGTGGACATACTCTGGTATACTCTAATTGTTCTCTCTTCTCTAATGTGCTTAGAGAAAGACTGCATAGGAATTAATGTTAAACACTTCCAAGTATGTGTAGTTATAGTTTGTCCACTTACGTGGACTTCTGAAATTATGGCAGTTGAAATGTTTTAATTTTTCTAGGAAGTCACTTGAATAGCTTATCAGTGGACAAAAATACAATGAAAAGCTCCCTTTTTACCTGTGCTGGGAAAAAGTTCCTGTTATTTTGGATTGGAAGTTATCAGAATATAAGGCAATTATTCCATTGCTTGTTATCTATTCTAAGCATATGAATGTTCACATTTAGGAAGAAAATAATTATTTTTAAAACTCAGTGATGGTGATTGGATGCTGTAGAGTATTTAAGGCATAGGAAATAGCCCTGACAGAGATAGATTTGGGGGCAGAGTACAAATGAATTGTTTCATGGTGCATAATTAATATGATTTATCATATGCTATCACCATGTGTAGTATGAGAGTGGCAGCCGCACATGGGATATGTGTATGCATAAAATTAAATTTAAATTAAATCTGCATTGTAAAACTCTAGTTACATATTCATATATATTTTTGCATGCTTAAGTTTTATCTGGTTGATTGGCTGATTTCATTAATTACAGTGATTTCTAAATTTTCATGGTTTTGTCAATCAATATTATTTTCTAAGTGCAGCTGTATGATTAATGCAAAAAAAATGGCAATTGAATGAGGATAAAAACTTCCTAAATTTGTGTAGTTGTCCTGAAAACTATCTTCTTACCATGGTTCTTTGCAGCTTTAAATAAACATGGACTTAGGGGTATGTATCTAAATTAATTCTGAAACATCCTTCACATTTAATCAGGTCAAATGCTTCATTTGTAGGGGAGAATTTTTTTTTGTGAAAATTTGAGGTTGTTTACTATCTGTCTTAGAATAATTTTGCCTTCCCTGACTGGGGAGAGAGCGGAAGGCCAGTTATCTTTTTATACACTGTACACATGTTTTATATTGTGGTGCATGTAGAACTAAACTCTGCCATTCTGCTACAAGTGATCTGAAGGAATCTGTGAGGCATTTTGCTATATTTCATATATATAAATATAAGGATAGTAATACTAAAATGTTTCAAAGAGCAAGTTTATATTTCATGATTTTCCTTGTAAAACCCAACTTGTTTCACACCACGGTCTTGTCTGCCGTGGTTTTGATAGTGAATATAACTGAAATAATAATCTGAAAAATAATGAAAGTCTCCAGAAAAAAATAGTAGGCTTTACACATTTTAAAGACTTAGATGCACCTTTGGCAATATATAAGTCGAATCATAAAATTGTGAGAAAATTCAGTGGGTGCTTTCCTTGTTATATGCAAACCTCTGTCTTTCAGTTCCTTCCAATACACCTTTATAAATTGCAGCATAAGTGTAGGAAAATGCCACTTCTAGAATTGACAGTGAATGCACTTCGCACTGAAGGCTAGTTTTATACTTTTCTACTTGGGATTTATCTCATCTTCCACTGGAAGGCAGTCTTCTCTTTGGTTCATTCTTCTGCCTTCCAGTATTACTTAGGTAGCTGTACCAATGATCTTTAGCATATTGCGAAACAAAGTAGTACTTGCACTCTGTAGTTGGATAGTTTCTTCATGCGTTTCTTCCGTGCTTTGTCTGCTTATAATCCTTTCTGTAAATTGTCCTCCTACAAAATTATAGCTTCTGCGATACTTGAGGTTTTTTGTTAGGTCATGGACTTTTTGCATCTGTGCCTGTCAGTGACACGTTACTTGATATGACTTTTCTGTGCTGTTGTTCAAGTAATGACATCTGAGCTAGATGGTATAGGGCACTTTTAACTCATGCATATATACTAGACAGTTATGGATAGATAGGCTGAAATGATTGTTGGACCAAAGCTAACTACACCTTACTTTTAAAGGAACTGATAGATAGAGCATTGGGAGATTTTGTATTTCAGTGATTAAAATAAAACTTGTGTAAATATGCATTTAGATTGGGTATAAAAATGTTAACCTTGCAGCTGAAACCTGCAGTGTGTCATGAGAGACAAATGGTAAGGTTTTGCCTCTCACCCTTGAGACCTGACAGTCTTTGGTTAATGAATTTTTGCCGCCCTCACTGGAGGGTGTAACAGCAGCATTTGAATTGTCATTCCTTTGCCTGGGTCGTTTTTGGAAACATAAACACAGAAGAGATAGGATGTGAAGACACATGATGTGAATGATTGAGATAAAGTTTTAAAGTGTTATCAAAGAAGAAAGAAGATGATATTTTTAAGTGAAAAAGGGTAAACAGGTTGTATTGGGAAGAACTCAGATACCTTAATGTAACTTTTTTCCCCTTTGTTTCAGACAGGTGAGGGATCTAGTCACTTTCCAGTTTGATTCTGTAAAGCAAAAAAGTTTTCACTAGGGTCAGCATTGAAGAGATCTTTTACTTGAAAAATTAATTCGGGAAGGTTGAGTAGCATTTGTTACAGAGAGTGGTCAGGCCGGTCGCAATACCCCTTCTGGCCTACAAATTTGTAAATCTGTCAGTGTGTTTTATTTTTGTTGTCTCCCTCTTGTGGAACTGGAATTTCGGTCAGTATGAGCATCTCCGTTCTTGACTAAAATACAGCTCTAATCCTGTAACTTAAGTCAGTGATGGCTACGTTTTAGGCTATTGACCCAAAGTGATGGATGCATTTGGAGCTGGAGACATGGAGGGACAAGGAAGGGGAAACGTGTTCAGTTAATGTCACTGTGTAACTCAGATAAAAATTGACTATTTTTTTAGAATAATACAGTTGGAGGTCTCAGAGAAATGTAGCTTAGTGAGTGCTGAAATTACGTTTTTTAATTGTAACAATTGTAAAACAATAATGTTAATGCATCTCAGTCATATGAAGAAGACTTGAGGGGTGGGGGCAGGGAATACAGCAGCCTTGTCTTTATCTGTTCTTCAAATAAGCTGTTACTGCTCAGCGTTATCCTTTCAGCAATCCTTCATTTTTTTGTTCTAAATGCCTTTGCTCCTGGCAGGTTTTACTGCTATGGAATGTACATGGACTACTTCTCAAAATGATGCAATCTGACAGGAAATCAATATTTCTTTTTCATACTAGATTTAAGGGTGTGATTGTCATAGTCGTCATCTTAGACTTTTAATGGGTGAATAGCTAATAGTATGGTGACAGCTTTTGGGGGGGGGGGGGGGAATCAATGATTTGTTTAACTAGCAGCTTGGCAGATACGAAAACTCCACTATCGTTTTGCTCCTTAGAATCTGTGCTTTCAGACGTAACCTCCTTTAAGGATTTAGCACCTAGTTTTTGACGGAGACGAGTTTTCCTTGCACCAGCCGAGTCAGCTGAGCTGATGAGAGGCCCTCGGGCGACAAGCCCAAGGTCGCAGCCGGACCTGCTGGCCGCGGTTCCTGCACCCCTGTGGCACTCCGTCCTCTCTCCGCGGGTTCTCCGCAGCCTCGCACGGGAATCCCGTGGGGCGCGGCTTCTTACGGGGTGCCGTTCCAGCACTACTGCGGTTCCGTTCTGCAAGTAAACGAAAACTCGTTCTTGACCGCCTTCCCGCCCCGGATTGCTCGACTCCGGGCCGGGGCGCGGCGGCGGCGCGGGCGCGGCGGGAGCGGCCGCCGGACTGCGCCCCGAAGTTGCCGGGCGCGCACCTCGCGCGGTCACGTGCGGCGGCGGCGCCAATCGGCGCGGGCGTGATGTCAGCGCTCGGCAGCTGCGGGGATGCGGAGCGGGGTCCGGGCGGTCCGGCATGGCCAGGCGGCGCCGCGCGGCGTGAGGGCGGCGGAGCGCCGGCATGGACGAGCCGGGCATCCTGCGGAGGCGCGGGCTGCAGGTAGGGGCGGGGCGCGGCGCCCGCGGGCGGCCCGCGCTCCCCGCGGTTGGGAAGTTGCCCTCCTCACCTGCGGCCGGGCGCGGTGCCGGCGGCGGGCGCGGCCGCGGGGGGGACACCTGTGGGCGGGCGGGGCGCGGCGGCGGCGGCCGGGCTGCCTGACGCGGGGGCGGGCGGCGGACTCGTCCGCGGTGCCGGCGGTGCAGCCCGTGCCCGAGAGCTTCCCGGGGAGCCGGCGAGGCGGGAGCGGCGGTGGCGGTGCGGTTCTCCTCGCCAGCCGCGCTCCGGCGCCGGGCGGCGGACGGGCAGTGCCGGGGGGGTGAAAGTTTGGACGGCGCTCGGCGCTCCGGGCGGCTGCGGCTCACTTTGTTGAACGGCGGAGCGGGCGCGTCTTCCTTTCCCGGGCGGCTTTGGGCTGACTTTTCCGCTGGCATCCCCAAACTCCAAAAAACGCCGTATCCCAAAAGGAGTGAGGGTTATGGCACAGTGCTGGTACCGTATGTTCTTTTAACCCAAGACTCCAGCCGTATCCTCTCTTAGGACAATGTGTAAAACGCTCAAATAATTAAATATGCACGTATTTATAGACGTATATATATACTGTCGGAGAGGGTATTAATGAAGAACATGTGACTATAGCCGAATGCAGGGTATAGTTACTTTTTTACTATTTCACCAAAATGGAGCACCACCTCAAACTACATCATTACGGCCCATTGTTCAGAAAGCCCCTTTGCTCAAGTAGCTCTCAGCGATGAATGTACTTCCTTTCTTTTGTTTTCCTCCACATCTGCAATTTCAATGGGAGGAGGGTGAAAAGGAAAGCCTCCGTACATTTGGGATCCTTATTCTTAAGTAATATAAACCCCCTTAAAGACGTTTAAACTGCCCTGAACTTGCACAGTTTTGAACTTTTTGAGAAGACACCCTTTCTGATAAGTGCGTTCGGCTTGGTGCTGATCTGGTGTGACAGTTTCTACTAGACAGATGAACACAAGTAGAATCTGTGGCACATGTTGTTATGTAGCATACAGAAGTCCTGAAACTGTTTTGGCCCTCTTGAAGAATCCATTAGCTTTTCTTTAAGTTTTTTTTTGTGATAACATTTGCCTGTCGAAAGTGAATAACTTTCATAAAAAGATTTTGATACTTTAATCAGTCCTTAAATCCTAAATATTTTCTATTAATTGATTGTCAAGTAGGAAGGAGAATCTCTGCTGCAGGTTGAGACTGTGGATGACAGCTTTTAAAGGATGTGAAAGTTTAAAGAGGTAGATCTTCGTAGCAAAACCGGATTTCCTTCTCTTAAACCTGCTGTAATCCATTCAGTAGTGTAAACCGGATTTCTGCCTTTTGACAAGAATTGAACAGCAGTCTGGTCTGATTAAGGGATAACTTAGACCTCTGGGTGAAAGAAATGTGTTGAGTTTTGCAGATGTTATTATTATTTATTTTCTGTAACTTTAACAAAATAATTTTGAATGAATACCAAAAATATTTCACAGAACTGCTAACAGTCACCTAAGAGTATTAAAAGTTATACAGTGAATAATCCCAGTACCAGAGAGGTCAATTCACACTTGCAGTGCATGCAGTAATAAATAGTTTTTGAAGATGTGTACTTCGTGACTGTCCTTAGAATCTGGTCCTGGAGTGGAGAAAATCAGCCGATTGTCGGAAGTGTTCAAGTTGGCATACTATCATTTAGAAAAAGATGGGAGGGGAAGAAATCCTGTTTACATTCAAGTTGTATTTATTAGATCTTTGAAGTGAATCTGTCTTCATACTGTCCTCTCGCCCCCCTTACGTTCTTCTGTTTCTCTGCTTTTATCTTCATCTGTTGTCCGTGCATCTAGCCTAGAGACCGGTATGATGGATTTGTGAGCTGGAAAGCAGGTGATATGGCAAGGGCTGTGGCTGCTATTTGAGTTCTGTTAATAAAGATTAAGTCTCTGAGCTGTTTGCTTTGCTGACCTTTTTATAGTACATCCCAATATAGTGACTTGGTTATTTTATAATGGTAGTATATGTTTTTGCCTTTAAAAAAAAGGCTAAATAATTCTCCTGCCATTATTTTCTGTGGAAGTAATCCATGTATTTTGTTCCCTTTTCTTATTCAAGTGTTACTGGTACTGTCTTCTAAAGACAATTGATTATATTCTGAAAGGGATTTTAGAAAAAAACCCAGCCCCCCCAAACCCCCCCACCAAAAAACCCCCAAACCCAACCAAACACCCCCCCCA